>CM047908.1:42192423-42316406 GCA_026229545.1 Pistacia atlantica
TGGCCTTAAACAAGCTCCTCGAGCATGGTTTCATCATTTCAGCCAATTTTTGCTTGGTATTGTGTTTATTGCTAATCATGCTGATTCCTCTCTCTTTGTCTATCATAGTCCTCATGGTGTTATTTATCTTCTCCTATCTGTCGATGATATGGTAATAACGGGAAGCAATTCTTCTATGCTGCGTTCTCTCATTGATCGGCTGGCCAAAGAATTTTCCATGAAGGATCTCGGTGATCTACACTATTTTTTGGGGATTGAAGTTGTTAGAAATGACAAAGGTCTTTTTCACAGCCAAGCTAAATACGCGCTTGATCTGTTGACTCAAGCAGAAATGGTGGATTGCAAGCCTATCTCAACTCCTTGTTTGGTGGGATCTCATCTAACTGATTCTGGTACTTCCTATTCAGATGCTACACAATTTCGTTTTCTAGCTGGTGCATTACAATATTTGACTCTTACGCGACCGAATTTATCCTATAGTGTTAACTCTATATGTCAATATATGCATGCTCCCACCGTTGATCATTTTAGAGCCTTGAAGTGTATTTTACGCTATGTCAAAGGAACCTAACATTATGGCCTGCAACTCTAAAGGGATTCCTCTCCGACTTTACTTGGCTATTCTGATGCTGATTAGGCCGGCTGTCCCGTCACTCGACGTTCAACAACCGGATTTGCTATTTATCTTGGCCACAACTTAATTTCATGGTGCTCTAAAAATCAAACTACCGTGGCACGCTCTAGTGCTGAGGCCGAGTACCATGCTCTTGCCTCTGTTGCTGCGGAACTCTCATGGACACTTCAACTTCTTTGAGAACTCCAGATCATCCTCCCCTCCCCTCCGAGACTCTTATGCGACAACAATAATGCCATATTCATTGCTTCCAACCCGGTCACCAAATCTTGCTCCAAACATATTGATATTGACTATCATTTTGTTCGGGAACTTGTTGCTTGAAGGGTTATTAGTCTCGGCTTTGTCCCCTCACACCTACAGTTGGCTGATGTTTTCACAAAAGCAGTGGCCAAATTGCAGTTTTTATTGGATTGTGGCAAGTTGTGCTTTTTCCTCTTTCTACCACGCCAACCTTGAGGAGGGATATTAGAGGACAATCTGATTCCTCTGATTATGACCAAGATATCAGTGATTCTCCACTATTGTAGCAGTTTATTTTCCTTGTATATTTGTTTCCTTATTTGTATTTGTGCAGCTACCTTGTATCTTCTGTCTATAAATGAATATCTCCTCACAGCATATTTGCTGAGGCATTTCCTTTACAACTATAATTAATTTGGCCTCGGAAACTAAAATCATGACTTCACCGCCACCGTTGAGACAATAATTATATGTAAGGTGATTTTGTTTTATTTTATTTTTATAATATATAAATTATTTTGATTTCAACTAGGAATAGTTGGGAATATTCCCTAAGAAAGTAAGAGACAACGTGTAAAGCATAAAAATTCTCTGAATAAATGAAACGCATTAATCAAAATCAGAGCAGTTGTAATATCCCACTTGAGGTACGTGTTTAAGATTTGCTGTATTAGTTAAAAGTTTATTGTTTCAACTTTAATTGAGTTTGTATGTTGAATTGGTTGAATTGTTGCCTTGAAATTGGTTGAGTTTTGGTGAAGTTGGAAATCCAATCTTCGCCGGGGCGAAGAAGGAGGAGTTACACCACGGGTAGGTTCTGCCCTATTTCACCGAGGCGACAAAAAATGCTTCGGCGCGGCGACAAGCCTAAGACAAAGTTTCTTGAGTTTTCTAGAAAATTCTTCTTTTGGGACACAATGACCATTCTACCCCTAATTAGTAGGAAAAGTGGAGAGTAAAATGAAAGGAAATTTAGTAGAGATTGTGTTTGGATGGGGGTGTAGTTGTAAAGAATCAAAGGATATAGATGGAATTTCCAAGAAAGGGCAAGGGAAAAATGGGAAAGGATGCTTATAATATGAACTAAAAAGGGTTAAGTGTAGAGAAACCCTTTATTTCTTC
Organism: Pistacia atlantica; assembly: GCA_026229545.1. Taxonomy (NCBI): domain Eukaryota; kingdom Viridiplantae; phylum Streptophyta; class Magnoliopsida; order Sapindales; family Anacardiaceae; genus Pistacia; species Pistacia atlantica. Next base: position 42,194,423 of record CM047908.1, read on the forward strand.
ATTCCACCGCCTCTTCCATTTGCCCATTTTCTCTCAATTTCTCCATCCAATCTTCCAAGATTTCTAAGGGATTTAAGAGGGGTTTTGAGTAGAGATTTCATCTAAAGCACCCTAAGGTAAGAATTCATGCTTTAGATGTGAATTTTCTTGTAATTGTAGTGAAGTCTTATATGGTTGTTGCTGTCCTTGTGGTTGTTTTGGGTTGTAGAGAGGAGATAAGACCACGAAAGGAAGGAAAAGTGCTAAAGAAGTCATCTTTGCACAAGGTAAGTAAATCCAACCAAGTTGAGTTTTGACTAAGCTTTGAGTAGAGACTTATTTTAATTATGTATGTATATGGTATACTTACTGAAAATTGAGATGAGATGTGTGCTTAGTCTTAGTAGTTGGGTATGATTAAATTTGAGAAGTGTTTTAATGTGTATTGAGGATGGAATTTGAGATAAAGTTTGAGAGATGTTGTGTGAAGCTTTTTGGAAGTGCTTTCCTTGACAGGGATTATGAATATTTGAGGGAGTTTTTCCCCAATTTGGATGGCTAGAGAATGAAGTTTAGTAGTAATTTTAGTAGAGTGTTTTTATGCATATGAGTTGTTTGAGGAAATGCCTAAGTGAAATCTGCCCTGTCACTGCCGTAACTTTCTAAGTGATTTTTGGGTATCTTACAGTTTGAACTGGGATGAGATCAAAACATAGAAGTTGTAGACCTGTTTCTAAGCTTTGAAACGAGACCAGAACCGTAGCAATCAGAGGTATATAGTGTAAGTTATGGTCTTTTTAGTGTGACTGGTGCAGAATGTCTGTTTTGAGGAAATCTTGTAGTTGGCATTTCATTAGTGCATTAGTGAGCATGAGATAGCTATACACCTTTGTTTATACCCTTGAGAAGTATCTTGAGATATAGTAGATAATCTGAGTATAAGCTACTTTAAGAGTTAAGAGAAAGAGAATAGAGTAGGTTGTGCGATGGGGAACCCGTGAGTAATGGGTAGAGTATTCCCGCATGTATGCCGCATTGAGAGAGCGGCATGAGTATCAGTTAGAGAAGTGGTGTAGCCCGTGAGAGTGCATGCGGATGAGGGCTATACCCGAGTACCCGAGAGAGAGAGATTATACACTCACATGGCCAAGGGTTCCGAATCCATGCATAACCGAGTCCGATCGGCTAGAATGAGTAGAGGTCACGTAGAGTGGGAGTAAGTCCCGGCCGTGCCCCCGGTAAGATGGGGTCGTGATTTATGAAAGAGTTATGAGAAAAGAGTTCTAAGGGAAAGAGAAAGAGAAAAATAGAGAAGTACCCAAAGAGAAATTGAATGAGGAGTTGTAAGGAAAGAATTAGAGAGAGAGTTACGAGAATAGCATGAGTAGAGGATTTACTTACTGAGCATTATTTTAGTGCTCACCCCGTTGTTTTCCCATGTTTTGCAGGACCTAGGTGAGGACACTGTCGGATGGATGTCGGCGTTCAAGAAGGAGTGGTTACACTGTCCCTTATGTTTTTGATGACTTTTGTTTATGTTATACATTTTGTGTAAAAATGTATATGTTTGTAAAGAATATGTATATATGTTTAATAAAAGAAAATTTTGGGCCCAATTTCTTTATGATATTTTATATGGATTTCTTTATAAGCTTTTGAGTAGTAGTGGCTATTACAGCAGTACTCAAAGCAGGGGAACATATTGTTGAGATTTTATGAATATTTCGTAATCTTCTTATTTTGTCAGTTTTAGGATATTCATAATGTATTTGATATCCTGTAATTTCCTAATTCTGTCTATATATTGTAATTGATATAATTAGAAGATTTCGTAGATTATATCCTCCCTATATAAGACTTGTAACTTTGCATTGAAAATCAATAAATTGGAATTACAATTCTTCAAACAAATATGACATCAAAGTCAAGTTCTATGATCTAAATAATTGCTCATCCCCGAGTAACCTTCAGAAATTTACTGGCGAGTTATCTTCCCTCCATCCATCATCAATCCGAGAAGGAGAACACAACCGTAACCTAAACACTAAACTCAATCAAACCCAACCACCAATCTTGGTAACTGCAAACAACAGAATATCCAAAAAAGTCCAATCAAGCCCAACCACCAATCCTTGCCTCTACAAACAACAAAATACCCATAGAAAGTTCCCAATCGGAAACTAATCCAGCCATCTTCAAAGCCATCAACACATAGCACCAATCTGCCCAAACAACTTCACATCACCAAGCAACTCACACAATCAATTGTCACAAACAAATCAAACTCAAACCCACACCAAAAAAAAAAAAAAAAAAAAAAATTCCTTGCCAACAAACCAAACCAACTAGCAGCAACTATTACAACAACTCTAGAAAAAATATCAACCAGTTACCGCAAAGCATTAAACAACACTACTTTTTTTTTTTTTTTTTTTGAAAACCCAAACCCTAGAAACTGATTTTCGAAAGTTCATAAGTAGCCAATGCACGCCGAAAACACCTAGTCGATGCTAAGATGTTGCCACTTCATCATCCGAAGTTGTAATCGATAGTCAATCTACCTTGTTTCTGCCGATTGATCTCATTACCATCACCACCAATCCAGGAAAATTGATCGTGGTCGTCCGTCGCCCATTTTCCATCTACTGTCGATCTGCTGTTGTTGCCTATCTACTATTGATCTACTACTGCTAGAGCTAATCTTCCGCTGCCATCTCCAATCTGTCACTCATCTGATGCCATCACCAATTTGCATCGTCGACCCCTTTTTCGTTATAAAAAACCAAGTGTCCAGAAAGGAGTTTGTGAGTTTTTTTTTTTTTTCTTCTTCCCTTTCTCTTTAAGTTCAAGTTAAAAAAAAAGACATGTGGAGAAATTCCAATTTGCCTAAAACTTCAGCAATGATAGCTCAGAATAAAAGTCAAGATGCACAGATGAAACCCGACAATCCCAACAACAACAACAAAAGAGAAATTCTATTGCTGCTATTGAAGAAGATGCCAAACAGTCTTCATCATTTGTAGCCAGTGTTGGAAATGATGTTAAATCATTACATATGTGTACATCTATTTCTAATAGTACATGGATAATTGATTTCTGGTGCTACCGATCATATGATATTTGATTCTAGGCATGTTTCTAACCTTAAAATATCCTCACAAAAATTTGTTTCTATTGTCAATGGTGAGTCCACTCGGCTCATTGGAGAAGGATCATTAACCCTTAAAAACACTTTACACTTAGATTCTGTGTTAGTTGTTCCATCCTTGAATTATAGCTTCTTGTTAGTCTCCAAAATAACCAAAGCCTTCTCTTGTGTGGTGATTTTTCTACCTGAATTTTATGAGTTTAAGAGCATTCAAACAAAGCAGATGATTTGTTGTGATATTAGAGGGGGGCAATTGTATTACTTGGATTTAGAGTCACAAAGTTCTACCATGTTACAGTAGGCTTTGACAGTAGATTACTCTAAAAGGGATAAACTGAAATTCGACATCTGGTTATAGCACCGATGCCTCAAACATGCTTCGTTTGGTTACTTAAAGAAAATTTTTCCAAGTTTGTTTGAAAAAAAAAAAATGATATCTGTAACTTCCACTGTGACATTGGTGAATTATCAAAAAGCCATCAAGTCTCATTTCCAATAACATTAAACAAAAGTCTGAGTCCTTTCATGCTTATACATTCAAATGTCTTGGGGCCATCACAAGTAACTAGTTTAGGTGGATCTTGCTATTTTGTTACTTTTATTGATGACAATACAAGGATGACTTGGGTATGTCTAATGAAATCCAAATGGGAGGTTAATTTGATATTTCAATGACTTCACAAAATGGTTCATACGCAGTATAAGGCACAAGTTCAAGTCTTCCAAAGTGACAATGGAGGAGAATATCAAAGTTCTAATCTTCAGCAGTACTTGGCCACACATGGTATTATTCATCAGACTACTTGTCCTAACACAGCCCAACAAAATGGTGTTGCTGAGCAAAAAAATGGGCGCTTATTGGAGGTTGTTCATGTCTCATTAATAGAATCTCACATGCCATTATCTTTTAGGGGAGAAGCACTTACTCCTGTAGGCTACCTAATCAATCGGGCACCTTTTAGTTCTATTGGGTTGTAGGCACCTTTTCATGCTTTGGTAAAGCAATGAATGTTACACCAATCCTGAACTTATCGCCTTATGTTTTTGGTTGTATCACCTTTGTGCACCTCCATAAACATCAACACAACAAGTTGTCCCCTCGTGCATTGAAATGTGTTTTCGTTGGGTATGTTGTTCATCAAAACATATATCGATGTTATCATCCTCCAACTCAACAAATGTTTATGATGATAGATGTTGTTTTCCATGAAAAATTAATGTATTTTTCTTCTGAGTTTGAACTTCAGTGGGAGTATTGTTAAGAAGAGATTCAGATCCTTAACTATACTGTTCAAGATGTGGAAGACCATAACTCATAAAATATGCATGTTGATCAATAAGAAGATGAAGGGGGTAATGAAAATATAGAGGTAATTCCAAATCCATCCGAATCCCTCATACTTGATGTGCCACGACCATCTCTTATGCCACCACCATCTCTTGATGAGAATGTTCCTGATTTGGAGTCTAAACCAATTAGGAAATAGTTACCATCATGTAGTACTAGAGAGATTCCTAAACCAATATACAAACCTGAACTATTTAGTAAGGTTAAATACCCTATGAATCATTATGTGTCTAACTATCGTCTATCAGAATCAAATGTGTCATTTGTAAATCAATTATTTATTGTATCTATTCCTAACAGTGTGCAGGAAGCCTTATCTGATCCAAAATGGAAAGTTGTTATGAATGAAGAGACGAGGTCATCACAAAAGAATGAAACATGGGAACTTGTTGCTTGTCCACCAAGAAAGAAGACCATTGGATGTTGACAGGTCTAAACTGTGAAGTATAAAGTTGATTGTATAATTGAGAGATTCAAAGCTAGACTAGTGGCAAAAAGGTACACCTAAACCCAAGGGATTGACCATTACAAAAATTCAATATGAAGAATGCTTTCCTACATGGAGAATTATAAGAGATCTATGGATCTTCCACTAGTATGTATTGTTAGTCGCTGATGGGGTTTGCACAGCAAAAATTAAAAATAAAATCCCCAACAACAACATCAAACCCAAGAACCTTATACCCGATTTACGTTATATATATATATGAAATGATATTGAATATAAAATTTCCAGATTTCATACCAGCGCTTGGAGGCTGCTTCAATGGATACGAATCACCCCCATTGTAAGATAAGAGTGAACTCTCGGTATCCACACGAAGACAGGATGACGATCAACTTGCGGTCTCAAGTGCTAGCAAGACACACAAGCAAAAAGGATGCAGAATTTTTCTTCAAGAAAAATTCTCTTCTCCACCAAGTGAAAAACGTGAGAGTGAGTAAGGTGAGTGGCTTGGATTTAATTATTGTGTTCTCATATTTTATTTTAAGTTTAAGTTGCCTTTTATATGCAACAAAAATTAAAACCCTAATTTAGTTGGGAATAAATTTATTCCATGACTAGAACAGTAAATCCTCATTACCAAACAAGGTAATAATCCACATGACATCTTATTCAAATTCAAATATGATTTTCATATTCATATATTATCTTTATTAATATCATCAAATATTAATATTAAATAGTATATATATATATATATATATATATATATATATATATATATATATGTTAAACCGGTTGTCACAGTCACAAAATTAAACCTAAATACCGTAGTTAGCGGTAAGTAGGGTCGAATCCACAGAGAGTAAGACTAATGACCTAATGTATATTTGAGTTAACGAAAGAGAAATTGGCAGAATGATTGATTAAAATTAAGGAAACTAATTACTTGCAGGAAATTAAAAAGCATTAAATAAATTGCTAACTAAAACAAAATATTAAAAGCGTTGCCGCTACGGGTTCGGTTTGACTCAAGACCAACTCTCACAATTCGTCTCCTCGCTCTTCAATTTCCTAAACCTACAAGGCTAGGCAAATCAATAAAAATATCTCTCGGCAATCTAGGTATAATCTATCCTGTCTCCCCGTCGTCTTAGTTACAGATCGATTGGTTAAAGACTATCATCGACTAACCGAAAAACGCTAAACCCTTAAACACCACTAGTTGGTACAACGTTAACAAGTACAACCTATCAACCTGTATCATCCAATCAACTAATTACATAATAAATGCATTCCTAGTAGAAATGATATTAAACGCTACTACAACTTGATTGCAATCAGTACTGAAGCAATTTAAAGTCATAATCAACATTCAATAATCTCAAACCGACATTCAATTATGCGAAAAGTTATATATCAATAAACGTTCTCAATGGACATTATCAATTCAACACGTTGAGCATCAGAATAATATTAAAGCATCGTAAACAAACTGAAACGAAAACAAATATAATCTGAATACAAGATAATAATAGTAAAACAAAACAAACAGTAAACAAAGAAAATAATACGCGCGATTTACCTTGGTTCACCCAATGTGGGCTACGTCCAACTAAGTCAATATTATTGCAATATGCCTCACCTCTCTCGTTTACAATGAATGAATTGCTCTAACACTAATAACAGGAGAAAAGAATGTTTATATACTAGGTTTAAGAGATTAAACCTAGCTTTACAAGGACCCCCGAGTGCGTCTCCGTTACCCATTAATGATGAAGTAGTCGACAACTCCAACAGGAGCTTGATTGGAGAAGGTGAAGAGTTTTGGTGGGCGGCAGCCACCTTTCTACGAACTTGCACTGGAGTTTTATACAAAATTTGGCAAATTTCCATTTGGTCCCTGTACGATTGAAACATGACAGAATCAACCCCTTAAAACATGACATTTTACCCCCTAAATAGCATAAATGAGACAAAATCACCCTTAGTCCATAAACCACAACCTAATATCAACTCATATACTTTCCAAAATCATTCCAAACACGTTAAATTCATAAGAAAAATATCAGGAAGCTATTTTCGTGAATAAATTCATAAATTCTTTAATTGTCTCAATATACTTCAATTTAATCACACATAGGGTATTTTTATCACCAAAATAGAGTCACTTTCATGACTCTAACACACTCCCCAACTTACTCTTTGCTCGTCCTCGAGTAAAGTTAAAAGAACTCTTTCAACATTCTCACAAAATCATACACAACCATATTCATCAATAACCAAGATATTCATAAAAAGGTAAAGTGAAGAACTTGAACATAACAAGCAAACAACACAATGCTAAATAATGAACTAAAGTTTCTGTCAAGATTTGCCTATCTCCATTCAAGCTTCTCAAACACACATTTCATATTCATATCACAAAGTTAAAATGTCATGCAAAGCTCTCCAACTTATGTACATGCAACATAATGCTCATTTTCCACACAAGATTTTGACATATAATTTCTTTTTCATTCATCACACTTTTTTTTTTTTTCTCTTAACTTCTTAAGCTTTCTAGAAGTTCCGTGTAACGGGCTTTAGGTCAATGACTCCCAAACCAGATGGCTATAGGGCACTAAGTGTAGAATACTCCTCGAACTTACTCACCCAAACCAACTAGGCTACAAGTCAAGAATTTATTTCTTTTTTTTTTTATATTATTTCTTTTTTTTTTTTTATAAAGTTTATGATCTATGTAATGACTTCTTAAGCTTTCTAGAGGACCCATGTAACAAGCTTTAGGCCAACCGCTCCCAAGCTAGATAGCTTTAGGGGATTAGGTTTGGAACACCCCTCGGGCGTACGCACTCGAGTCAACTAGGCTATAAATCAAAACCAAATCATCAAGCAACATTTAAGCACTTTTAACACACGCAAGATAATAAATGAAAATTTGCTCCATGGGCATGTAAAGTATGTGGGAGACTTGCATAAACACTAAAACATATGACATTTACACAAAACGGTGTCTAACCACAATTATGGACAAACCTAGCACAAAACAGAACCAATAGTTCAATGTTTAAAACCATGTTGCAACAAACAATTTTCAAAAACCTCACAAAACCTTTCAACTAGCACTTTAATTGCTTCTAAAATGGTAATTATGCATGAATTCATGAAAAATTTTAAAAATAACTCACTTTAGTTCACTTTAACCACTTTTGGACTTACAAGAATAAGATTCAACATATTTTCAACAAAAAACATCATCATGCCACAAAAATTTAAGCACAATCTCCACAAAAGCATCATCAACAACACTTCACAAAAATATCACAATCTCCAAAAAAGCATCATCAACAACACTTCCCAAAAATATGATCAACAACATACTCCACAAAATAAAAATCAATCAACACTCCCCAACTTAAAATGTCATTGTCCTCAATGACCCATAACTACAAACATCCTCCCCAACTTAGCATCAAATGATCTCAAATGGCACTATGATCAATAACATTAAAATCATCCAACATATTTGAGAAACAAGAAATTTAACAATAACAGCATATAAGGTGGAGAGATACAACCTGAGGAACAATGATGGGGTTGTCACCAACGGAGTTCGTGGAGCATGCATAAGCGAAGCCTTGAACTAGCTAATGAGTTTTCAAACATGACAATTCCTGCAAAGACAAAAACAACAAAAACATAAAAGCAATAAAAACATATTTAAAAAGGTGGGTTGCCTTCCACTAGCGCTAAGTTTTAAGTCTTCAGCCAGACTGAATGCAAACATCAAGTTCAAGGTGGTTGAAATGTTGGCGGTACCTTACATGACCCTCGCCATTCAGTAACAAGTAGGGTATCACGAGGTCCCAAGAAGGCATATTTGAATTTAATACGCACTTTCCTTGTGCACAAGTCTTTTAAGAACTTAGCATAGGCAGGTATGCGCTTAATGGCATCTAGAAGTGGAATACCAATTAGCCCTTGTCTAAACAGCTCAACCATTTCCTCCATCCTAGTAGTTTTCTTAAAGTTGGATGCATTATTCGACTCTAAGTATTGAAGACAAGGTTCTATGGGCATGTCAAATGCAGGGGATGGTTCTTTCTCCCCAACTTCCTCGTTTTCATGTCTCAGCACACCTAACTCTATCGTTTGTTCTCTTTCACTCCTCTCGGCTTGGTTTCCCTCTAAGCTCTCTTTCTCTCCAAACTCAACATATAATTCCCTCTCAAGCCTAGCTTGTTCATGACACCCCATCTGGTGAGGTGCACCATTGGGATTATCTACAGCTTGACTCGACAAATGGCATTCCTCTCTCTTATAAACTGCTTCAGCTATTTGACCAATTTGGGTCTCTAGCTTACTAATAGATTGGGAATGGGAATGTAATATCTGATAATGCTGCTCTAAGTCATTGAACCTAACATTCATGGTTTGGAGCATTTGAGCCATCATTGATTCTAGTGAACTGGGCTCTAGAGTGGGCTGTTGGACAGGAGGTGGGATCCTAGGGTGGGCAGGTGGTTGGACCGAATACATGTCCCAATAATTGCCCTGTTGATTGGAAGAACTATATGGCATATTATGGGAGACATTCTGATATTGTTCCTACTTCCATGCAAAATTAGAATGTTCATGCCACTCACTATCAAATGTGTTCGAATACAAATCATTCCATCTCTGGAAACCTTGTGCATCTTGCACTTGCTCCTCAAAAGTGTAAGGAGTTGGTTCCTCAAATGTGTACTTAACAGCTAAAAGGTCTGAAGGCATAGAAAAGACATCCTGACTTGTCCTATCGAGAGGTGGTTGCCTAGAAGCTTGCCCATGTATGGATATGAACATGTCAAATTGATAGGCTAAAGACTCCAACTTGGAGTCTATATCGTCCAAAGGAGAAAACTCATAAATGCCACCATTCCTAGGCGGTTGCCCTATGATAGGAATCCTAGAAGCTAGATGGTTGTGCCTGGGATACAGATTATCATCCATCCTACGTGCTTTCCATTTTCAAATCCAAGGGTGCTAAAATTGGTTGATACGATTATCTACCAAGCATTCATCAACAAGTGTACCCAAGGTTCCACCAACAACCACGACATCAAAATTAAAAGAAAAAGAAAAAGAACTAAAAGCAAATTCAAAAACCACACATAAAGAAAAATAAAGCTAAATATGATGACACCCTAAAAAAAAAATCAACACAATCAACAAACTAAAACTAACAGTCAAACAAAAAGAAATTATTACTAAATCAAAAACTAAATCCTATGAATAAAAACAAAATATGCAAAACTAAAACAAATATACAAACTAAATGAACACGAAACATGCAAATATCACACAAACGATTAACAAGCACTAAAAAGAACTAAAGCTAAAAAGATTAGAAAATATCACAATCGGATCACGCTTAAACTTTGATGCACATGACACACTGCAACGTTTCCCCAATTGCGATCTTCCTGCAAAATAAAAACAAACACGAATGAAACTGTTCTAATGAAAATTAAAGAACATAGAAAAATTAGACTAAAAGTATTTACAAACCCAAATACACACAAAGTCAAAAGCACGTTGCTCCCCAGCAACGGCGCCAAAATTTTGTTAGACCGGTCGTCACGGTCACAAAATTAAACCAAAATACCATAGTTAGCGGTAAGCATGGTCGAATCCACAGAGAGCAAGACTAATGACCTAATGTATATTTGAGTTAACGAAAGAGAAATTGGCAGAATGATTGATTAAAATTAAGGAAACTAATTACTTGCAGGAAATTAAAAAGCATTAAATAAATTGCTAACTAAAACAAAATATTAAAAGCGTTGCCGCTACGGGTTCGGTTTGACTCAAGACCAACTCTCACAATTCCTCTCCTCGCTCTTCAATTTCCTAAACCTACAAGGCTAGGCAAATCAATAAAAATATCTCTCGGCAATCTAGGTATAATTTATCATGTCTCCCCGTCGTCTTAGTTACAGATTGATTGGTTAAAGACTATCATCGACTAACCGAAAAACGCCAAACCCTTAAACACATCTAGTTGGTACAACGTTAACAAGTACAACCTATGAACCTGTATCATCCAATCAACTAATTACACAATAAATGCATTCCTAGTAGAAATGATATTAAACGTTACTACAACTTGATTGCAATCAGTACCGAAGCAATTTAAAGTCATAATCAACATTCAATAATCTCAAACCGACATTCAATTATGCGAAAAGTTATATATCAATAAACGTTCTCAATGGACATTATCAATTCAACACGTCGAGCATCAGAATAATATTAAAGCATCGCAAACAAACTGAAACGAAAACAAATATAATCTGAATACATAACCAAATATCCAACATTCGCGCTCATCCAACTAGTCGAGAGCTGATGAGGAGATCAATGGAGTCAATCTCGATCTCGCCTACACCGTAACAGACAACCGGGAACTTAGCCGCTCATGGTGGTGATGACGGAGGCTGAAACAGAGGAAACAGAGCTGATCATGGCAGAGAGGAGGTAACCGACAGCAATATGATGCAAAGAAGGGGCAAAAACGACCAACGGACAGCCCGGAATACGAACAGCCGCACTTCGCCGGAAAACGTTAATTTTTCGGCGGGTCTTCCGGAAAACGGTGGCGGAAATGGGATCCGAAGGTACCAATGGAAAGCTCTAGAGATGGGGAGTTCAGATCAGGTCCTGGGGAGGTGAGAAGTCGTCCGAAATGAGCAGGATCTGGGCTGGAAGATGAAGAGGCGCGGCGGCAAAATCGTGGATTCCGGCGATTTTCGCGGCGGCTGAAGCTTGGAAATGCTAGATCCGGCCGTGGGGAAGTGAGATCAAGTCCTGGGGAGTCCAACCATCGTCGGAAAACGGCCAAAACTGGCCGAGAATGCTAAGCGTTGCGGTGGGAAGATGAAGCATCGCGGTGGAAGGCGTGTTTCACGGTGGTAATGACGGAGTGATGGTGACTGGAGCAAAGGGAAGCCGAAACGTCGCCGGAAATGAAGATGGAGGGTCGCCGGAGCTTGATCGGAGAAGGTGAAGAGTTTTGGTGGGCGGGAGCCACCTTTCTGCGAACTTGCACTGGAGTTTTATACAAAATTTGGCAAATTTCCATTTGGTCCCTGTACGATTGAAACATGATAGAATCAACCCCTCAAAACATGACATTTTACCCCCTAAATAGCATAAATGAGACAAAATCACCCTTAATCCATAAACCACAACCTAATATCAACTCATATACTTTCCAAAATCATTCCAAACACGTTAAATTCATAAGAAAAATATCAGGAAGCTATTTTCGTGAATAAATTCATAAATTCTTTAATTGTCTCAATATACTTCAATTTAATCACACATAGGGTATTTTTATCACCAAAATAGAGTCACTTTCATGACTCTAACAATATATATATATATATATATATATATATATATATATATATATATATATATATATATATATATATATATATATATATATATATATATATATATATGGATATATTTAAATACATAATCTCACTAGTTTTAATTTTAATATGAAATTAAATATAGGCAATGACCTCAGCAAATTTAATTGCACTATCAGATTACCAAAATGCCTTTTCATCTCAAAAGATGAAAATATCCTTTCCATCATAAATGATGAAAATATCTTTTCATCACAAATGACTAAAATACCCTTTCTCACCAATTCATCCTTAATCTATCTTTTATGTGTGTGACCCAAAGGCTCCTCATTATATTGGCAGTGAGTAGTCTCGCGATTGACACCAATCAATTGTATCACTAAACACAGACCAAAATTGACCTCTAGCAAAACATTATGGCCACCGATAGATTCGGATTTAATGAAACAACTTGCCTATCAACAGTATGGTTACCGTGCAAACCGAATCCTTTCATCATCTGTTATCTCATCGAGGTTGAGGTATAGAAATGGTGCCAACCTCAGTTATCTTCGATATCTTTGTATTCAGTTATTGGACCAATGATCGGAATAATAAATTGGATTGAGCAACAACTCAATCCCACTATAGCCATAACTTTAATGTCATTACCATTCACTGAATTGCACTGTGAGATACCTTCTCCCGTACTCGGGAGTGACAAATCCTTTGTCGATCCAACATAGTCTTGATACACTTCTCAATGTAGCCAATAACTACCGTATTGATAGCTCTGAATAGAACTACATTAGGCTGGTGTCAAACTACACCAATCGGTGCACAAGGCGCTCCGATGATATCAAGTCCAAGGATCATGTGCACCACCATTAGTTAGAGGATTTATTCCTTAGACACTGGGGTTATCATCCATATAGAATCCTCTGGTGGGTTTATCCAGTGAACTTGGCTACATCAAGCACCCATGTGTCGCACCAGATTGTCAGAAAATAACATTGACAAGTGAGATTAGTCATTGTCTTTCAATAAGGTCGTTCAATACTATGATAGCCTTAACATATTATATGTGTCCTTGGTCAGAATAATATTAAAGCTATGGACATTTCTAGAATGGCCACCATATGTGATCATAGGGTTCTCACTATCAAGATTTGAAACACTTGATACCCTCGTCACGGTTCTACTATCCTAAGGACATATGTCAATACACACAATTATGATTTATATGATATTGCCTTTTATTGATTAATAAACATTATTTCAGAAAGTTAATTCTACAATAATTGATTGGCTTTAGGGCACCTACTCTAACATGTATTTCACCAGAAAAGCACAGTCAAAAGGTATGTAAGTTAAAGAAATCTTTGTATGGGTTGAAGCAATCTTCGAGGGCATGGTTTGGGAGGTTCACAAAAGCTATGATGTCTTTTGGCTACCACCAAAGCAACTCAGATCACACACTATTCCTTTAAAACAACAACGAAAGATCGTTGCACTTATTGTATATGTGGATGATATGGTGGTTATAGGAAATGATGTAGAAGAAAGGAAGGCTCTACAAACTTACTTGTCAAAGGAATTCGAGACGAAAGACCTAGGTTCTTTGAAATATTTTTTTGGAATCGAAGTGTCTTGATCTAACAAAGTTATCATACTATCACAAAGAAGTATGCCTTAGATGTGCTGCAGGAAATTGGTATGTCAGCATGTCAACCAAATGGTACACTAGTCAAAGAAGATTTGAAATTGGGAGTCGAGACCAATCAAATACCAGTTGACAAAGGGAGATACCAAAGACTTGTGGGAAGATTGATGTACTTATCCCACACTAAGCTAGATCTTGACTATACATCGAGTATAGTCAGTCAGTTCATGCCTAATCTTGGAGAACAAGATATGAACGCAATTACATGCATCTTGAGATATTTAAAACATGCTTCTGGAAAGGGAATCATATTTACTAAAAATAAAAACTACCAAAATGTGAATGCATATACTAATGCTGATTGGGTTGGAGTAGTGGATGACAGGTGATCGACTTTTGGTTATTTCACTTTTGTAGGTAGTAATCTAGTCATGTGAACAAGCAAAAAATAAAATGTTGTGTCACACTCAAACGCTGAAGCAGAATTTAGGGGAATGACACTTGGGATTTGTGAAGCTTTGTGGCTAAGATTTCTCCTGCAAGATTTACGCTATTAACCTAATCAACAAATCAAGTTATATTGTGACAATAAAGCAGTGTGTGATATTACTCACAATCCAGTTCAACATGATCATACGAAACATGTTGAAATAGATAGATTTTTCATTAAAAAAATGGATGAAAAGATTATTGAATTGCCCAAGATTCGATCAGAGGATCAATTGGTCAACATTCTTATAGAGGTTATCTCTAAATGTATATTCTCATAGGTCTTAGACAAGTTGGGCATGTGTAACATCTATGCACTAACTTGAGAGGGAGTGTTGAGATCGCTTGAATACTTCATAATCTTCTTATTTTGTTAGTTTTATGATACTTATAATGTTTTTGTTATCCTATAATCTCCTAATTATGTCTGTATATTGTAATTGACATAATTAGGAGATTTCGTAGGTTATATCCTCTCTATATATGGCTTGTAACTCTGTAGTGAAAATCAATGAATTGGAAATACACTTCTTCAAACAAACACATATTATATGGTTTCCAAATGCCAAAATTAATAATTTCAATATCTTAAATTTTATTCATATCCTATAAACTAAATTTATGTGGAATCAAGAAGATTGGGAAACTCATATTAGATATATTCATGTAATAGTTTTGGAGGTGTAAGACGATTTAAGTTCCTCATGGCAAAGTGTCTTCATTTAATTTCGGTTTCTAAATACATTTATCTTGTTACACCAAGATTTGTAAAAAGAATTAAAAAAAAAAAAAAGTTATACCATACAATAGTGAGGTATATTCATAAGTGTTTAGCCAAATGGTCATAGCTATGTTTAGTTCCCACAGGATTGAGTGAATGACTTTTCCCAGCTAAAGTTTGCCGTAATTACATTTTCCTACTCATCATTAAATTTAGACGTTAGTTTTAACAACAAAAGGGCATTATTGTTAGTTCGCACAAGTTAATGTTACAGTAAAATCTCTCTATAATGATACTCTATATAGGAATAAACTCTACATAGTCATAAAAAATTCAATTCCTAATTTGGGATAGTTATAAGTAAGAATAAATTTTATATTGTAATAAGTTATAATTTTTCTAATTCCCGTCTTAAGAAAAGTTGCCTGCATATAGTAATAATTACCTGTATATTGCAAAAAAAAATATGCTATGTTACATTAAAGGTTTAAGATGAAATAAAATATTTATTTAAAGTTGTTTGAGACAATGATTTATACTTTAGAGTTATTATTACATCTTTTAAATTGCAGGCATATTACTCGCTAGCGTGAACATCTTCTTGCTGAAGCCAAATATTTCTAGTTTCTCAAGTATGTTTAGAGCTTCTTGACACAAAACTTTTTGTATTTCCGCACTATCATTATCATGATTATTTCCTTTATTTTATTGTCTAATTGTAGTAATGATTTCTTTTTTAGTTAAAGCATATATGACTTATTGCTCATTTGGATGATTGAGAAGGACATTAATATCCATTCGATTAGTGTAATAAAGTTGCCAAATTTGATCATTAAATTATACAATGACTCTTTGATTCTCATCATCCACTTCATTTGTAACTTGTAATTCATCGACATCGGCGATCCTAATTTGATAATAATTAAAACAATTGGCAATAGTATGTGGCTTCACATCAACTTGCTGCATAATTTTGTAATGATTAAAACAATTGCCAATAATATGTGGCTTCACATTAATTTGTTGCATAATTTTGTAATAATTAAAACAATTGGCAATAGTTTGTGGCTTCACATTAATTTGACCATGCAATAATTGCATTTACAATTTCATCAAAGACACTTATCTTTGCAGGTTTCAAAACACGATCTTCTATCCATTTCAAAAATAAGCAATTGAAGCGCTGAATTGAAATCTTAGTAGTATTAAAACATCAATTGAAATCCTAATACTGTACTACTAATGAATTATTAAGAAATTTTTGTTACCACATCTCTATTAAGTTATAACATCTTCATAATAATAAAATTAATTAATCCCACCATTATGACTATAGAGAGATTTTACTATACTTACACCCCTAAATTACAAACACATAAAATGACTTCAGCAACTTGGAAATTAACCATTTAAACCCCTATCTTCAATTTCTATAATCACAATGGAGGTTTCACTTTTAAAGTATGTGTGTTACTAAAAAAAATTAAAATTATATATATTATTTTTAAAAATTATAGTAGTATATGTCAATTAAATATCTATAAAACTGCAAAACAATATTTCATTAAAATTGTATATATTTTACGAAATTATATAAAATATAATTTCAAAAAAAAAAAAAAAAACCATTGTTTTAAAGCCCGACCCGTTGTGAGACGTGGCAAGGTGACCAAGTCACGGGTTGACCGGTTGGACCAGTGACGTCAACAATAAAAATAGTTTTAAAAAATTACAAATTAGTCCCTTAAATTTTAGTATATAAAATTATAATTAGGCCTTGAGATTTTAATTAATTTAAAAAATTCCCCAAACAATTAAGTTAGTTGCTAATATTTTGAAATAGTGCGAAAACGCCCCTAAAAATTACAAACTAGTCCCTACAAGTTTGAAAAATAGCAAAAACCCGAAGACCTGAATCGAATAGGAGAGGCTGCCGAGTCTTGGTCCAATAGGTCTGACCGACCAATTTGGTTTGGGTTTTAAAAAAGGAGAAAAATCCAAAAATTAAAATTATGAAAATTAAAAAAACTAAAAAAAAAGTTGGCTGAAATAGCTGGGTGCAATTTAGGTCGATTCACACCCTGTTGGGTGCAATTCTGACTGATTTGCACTTGGCCAAGTGTGACTCAGCCAGATTTGCACCTAGCTGGGTGCAATTTCAACTGATTCGCACCCGGCCAGATGTGGATCAATCGCAAACGCACCCAATCGGGTGCGAATAAATCAAAATCTCACCCAATTGGGTGCAATTTCACTAGCTTTTTTTTTTCAGTTTTTCAATTTTTATAATTTTTTTAAATTTACCATCCCTAGAATTAAAAATTAATATAATCCAAACTAGGGGTGAAAAATACATTTAATAAAGTTTGGGTGGAAAATTGTTATTCAACCTCATTAAAAATTATAAAGTCAAATAATAAAGGGTATTATAGACTTTTCGTAGCTTTACCCCTGTCGAGTAACGTACTCATTTCCCAGAGATCATGGAGTTTGATATCAATAAACAACCAGAGTAAAATATCAATAAACAAAGACTATGCATTAAATTATACATTCCTACGGAAAAACCCTAAAACATAATATTCTGACTAAGAAATCAGTTTTAAGAATTGGTATATTTAACAAAGACATCTGTTTCAAGTTACTGAAGAAATCAATTTTAAAGGATAAAGTGATAACTCTTGTAACTATATTTTAAGCACTGAGTTTTAAATTGTATGTCATATCCCTACTTCAGATATTAATTGAAGGATCATTATCATCTAGCATATTTGTACTTGCTTTTCAAGGTTACTAGGCCAACAAGTTTCCGACGATCTTTCCGGGGTTGGAGTTTGACGCCGCCAACGCGAATTTCCATGCCTCTCTTGTTTGATATTGTTTCTTCAAGAATAATAAGACTTGTTCTTTGTCCCAGTTGACTTCACTAGTCAAGACTTCACTAGTCAACATAATAATTTTCTCATTCTTTAATCAGTTTCTGGGCAACTAAGCGGAGGAATTAATTTCCAATCTAATTCTACATTTAAATGTAAATTTTTATACACATAAAATAACATATAAATATATAAATTCTGTTAATTTGTGCTTTATAATATTTTTCTCTTTTCTAAGACTCAAACTAAAAGTGAATTCTTTGTTAATTTTATTTGTAAAACTCGGAAAGAGTCCAAGTTTGACACATATAGGAATTTATCAAACATGAATTGAATAAGGAAATTGAATCAGCAAATAATTTGAAAGGTCCATATTTTTCTAATCTGTTTTACACGTTCGAAAGGTAATTTGATAGATGTGATCAAGTCTTGCACATTAATATAGTTGAAAATTTAAAGAAAATAAAGTTTCAACTTTTGTATCAAAATGATTCATAAATAATACAACAAAATCAAATTAACAAAAATAACATATATAATAATAATAATAATAATAATAATAATAATAATAATAATTCTCTAATCGGGATGTCCTTATATTAATTTGTTAGGATTATGATATTAATCTTGTAGGTGATAATCTAGTTACGTGAAGACACAAAAAACATAATGTTGTAGTACGCTCAAGCGTTAAAGTAGAATTTAGGGGAATGACACTTTAGATTTGTGAAGCTTTGTGGCTAAGATTTCTCCTGCAAGATTTGAGCTATCAACCTAATCAACTACTTCAATTATATTGTGACAATAAAATAACATGTGATATTGCTCACAACCAGTTCAACATGATCGTATGAAACATGTTGAAGTAGATAGATTTTTTATCAATGAAAAACTAAATGAAAAGATTATTGAATTGCCCAAGATTTGATTAAAGGATCAAGCGGCCGACATTCTTACAAAGGCTGCCTCTAAATGTATATTTTCATAAGTTTTAGATAAGTTGGACATGTGTGACATCTAGGCAGTATGCACCAACTTGAGGGGGAATGTCGAGATTTCCTTAATATTTCGTAATATTCTTATTTTGTCAGTTTTAGGATACTCAAAATGTTCTTGATATTATATAATCTTCTAATTATGTCTGTATATTATAATTAACATAATTAGGAGATTTCGTAGTTGTATCCTCCCTATGAAGGCTTTTAACTTTGTAGTGAAAATCAATGAATTGCAATTGCAATTGTTCAAACAAACACATATTATATGGTTTCCAGATGCCAAAATTAATAATTTCAATGTCTTAAATTTTATTTATATCCTATAAATTAAATTTATGTGGAATCAAGAAGATTGGGAAACTCGTATTAGATATATTCATGTAATAGTTTTGAGGTGTACGGAGATTTAAGTCCCTCATGGCAAAGTGTCTTCCTTTAATTTCGGTTTCTAAATACATTTATCTTGTTACACCAAGATTTGTAAAAAGAATTTAAAAAAAAAAAAATTATACCATACAGGAGTGAGGTATATCTATAAGGGTGTGTTTGGTTAGTGAATGTTTAGGAAAATATATTTGGTTGGTTGGAATAAATCAATGGGTATGTTATATTAATATGTTTGGTTGAGAGGAATAAATCGGTAGGTATGTTATATAATTTACTAAATTGCCCTTGTTTTTAAATATTAATATAATATTGTTTTTATTATTATTTTTTGAATACTTTTTTTAACCCCTTATGTTTGAGATATTGCTAAAACACCCCAATAACAAAAAAAGTTTAAAACTTAGCAAAACACCCCGACCCACCTCAAACAATGCCCGCTGCTTCCCACCATCGCTAGCAGTTGAAGTGGTCGTAATAGTGCACGATCAGCCAGAACTTGCCAACTGTGCATCAATATGGCCATTTCCGACTAGATCTACAGATAGAGCCGGGCATCATTAATGGCCAGAGTTCTGACCGTTGGCAACCATAATTTGGCCATCTGGTTGTTAACTATGGCTAGAAGCCATAGATCTAGTAAGAAACGACCAAAATCAATATAGCTATTTTCAATCAGATCTACGATGATCTCACAGGTTTCGGCTAGATATCTAGCTGAAAACGGCCAGATCTAGCAGGTTGTATGTCGTTCCAGTGCCGGTGTTCAGTGGCCGATGGTGGTGATGGCCAGATCTAGCCACCATCCTTGGGTAATTTTTTTAAAGTCCAGGGACATTTATAACCTAAAAAATTTTGTATATAAGGATAAAATAATTCATTAGTATTTTTGTAAATTGTTTTTAAAACAAGGGCATTATTATCTATACATTTTAATAGTTAACGATAAAATTGTGACAAAAATAAGATTACTAAGTAATCTTAAAATACCTAAGAAAATTGAGGTAATCAGATTACCTCCTATACTACCAACAGTAAATACACTGGTTTTAGATTACGGGAATCTTATATTACTTGACAACCAAACATGGTAATCAAGCAATAAAGATTATATTACCTCAGTAATTGAGGGTTACCCCCAACCAAACACACCTTAAGTGTTTAGTCAGATGGTCATATCTATGTTTAGTTCCCACAGGATTGAGTGAATGACATTTCCCCCCTAACGTTTGCCGTAATTACATTTTCCCACCCATCACTAAATCTAGATGTTAGTTTTGACAGTAAAGGGCATTCTTGTTAGTTTGCACAAGTTAATGTTACTTACACCCTTAAATTACAAACACATAAAATGACCTTCAGGAACTAAAAAATTACCCATTTAAATCCCTATCCTTAATTTCTATAATCACAATGGAGGTTTCACTTTTAAAGTATGTGTCTTACTAAAAAAAAATTAAAATTGTATATATTATTTTTAAAAATTATAATAGTATATGTCAATTAAATATTTATAAAACTGCAAAACAATATGTCATTAAAATTGTATATATTTTATGAAATTATATAAAATATAATTTCCAAAAAAAATGAAAAATTGTTAAAAAGGAGAAAAATCCGAAAATAAAAAATTATGAAAATTTAAAAAACTGAAAAAAAAAATAGTTGGCCAAAATAGCTAGGTGTGATTCAGGTCGATTCACACCTTGTTGGGTGCAATTCCAACTAATTTCCACTTGGCTAGGTGTGATTCAGCCAGATTCGCACCTAGTTGGGTACGATTTCGATTGATTCACACCCAGCTAGATGCGATTCGATTGGGATTGCACCCATCTAGGTGTGAATAAGTCACAATCGCACCCAATCGGGTGCAAATCAATCAAAATCTCACCCAACTTTTAAAATTATTCGGAAAATAAAAAAAAATTAAAATTAAAAAAAATAATAAAAAACACAAAAAAAAAAAAAAAAGTTGGTCGGATATTATTATTCCAAGAATTAAAAATCAATATAAACCAAACTAGGGGTGAAAAATACATTTAATGAAGTTTGGGTGGGAAAGGTTATTCAACCTCATTAAAAATTATAAAGTCAAATAATAAAGGGTATTATAGACTTTTCATAGCTTTACCCCCTGTTAAGTAACATATTCCATTGACGGAGATTGACGATGGATGGGAAATTGTTTTTCTCAATATTTATGGGCGGAATAATAACCGCAAATCTTGGGTGGAAAATTATCATTCACTCCCACGGGATTTGGGTTTAAGCTCTCTCATAACTACTTACATGACCAAAGTCAATTGTTACTCGTTTCCCAGAGATCATGGAGTTCGATATCAATAAACAACCAGAGTCATATATCGATAAACAAAGACTAGGTATTAAATTATACATTCCTACGGAAAACCCCGACAATATAATATTTTGACTAAGAAATCAGTTTTAAGAATTAGTATATTTGACAAAGACATCTGTTTCAAGTTATCGAAGAAATCAATTTTAAAGGATAAAGTGATAACTCTTGTAAATATTAATTAAAGGATCATTACCATCTAGAATATTTGTACTTGTTTTTCAAGGTTACTAGGCCAATAAGTTTTCGACGATCTTTCCGGGGTTGGAGTTTGACGCCGCCAACGCGAATTTCCATGCCTCTCTTGTTTGATATTGTTTCTTCAAGAATAATAAGACTTGTTCTTTGTCCCAGTTGACTTCACTAGGCAACATAATAATTTTCTCATTCCTTAATCAGTTTCTGGGCAACTAAAGGAAGGAATTAATTTCCAATCTAATTCTACATTTAAATGTAAATTTTTATGCACATAAAATAACATATAAATATATAAATTCGGTTAATTTGTGCTTTATAATATTTTTCTCTATTCTAAGACTCAACCTAAAAGTGAATTCTTTATTGTTATTTTTATTTTCATAAATAATACAACAAAATCAAATTAACAGCATTAAGAAATATATATATATATATATATATATATATATATATATATATATATATATATATATAATATAATAATAATAATTGTCTAATCAATATGTCCTAATATTAATTTGTTAGGATTATGAATATATACTATCAGTCTAATGTAATAAATCCAATGATGATTAAGCATGTTCTCGATGATATTAATTTTAGCCCAAAAAAAAAAAAAAAAATTCCTTAGAGGGAAGTTTCCACGTTTGAATGAAAGAAAGAAGAAATTACTTTGATTTGGTCCATAATATATCTCCTGTAAATTATGAATTCAAAGTCACGTGTTAATGACTAATAAGTCTAATATAGTTGTTTTTACCAAATGTCCTATTGTTTGATATTACTAAGTCTATTAGGTTTACTGTTACAAGTCATATGTAATTGAATTGTTTATATCAAGCCTTAGATTCATCATTACAAGTTTTTTTATTTTTTTAACTCATGTTTTCTATTTGTTTGACTGCTCCTTACAAGTTTATTACATTTGATTTTAACAAGTCCATTCTTCCAAATTCTATATCATTGATTATACAAGCATAAGGTTTGTTTTCACCGTTTCTTGATGTACAAGTTTTGTTACTTACAAGTTTCCAATAATCTTCAATTACAAGTAAAATAAAATAAATATAATTTATCAATTCATCCAATGTGGGTGGCGAAGAGTTAGAATATTCTTTCCCACACCTTCACCAGCCAGCCCTATTTCAAGTTTAATGACTTTTTTGTTCTTTGAAATTTTCTTCATTGATTTTTATTATGTAGTACTTGTAATTAATTTCAGAACAATTCATTAATCAAACACGAATTCCCTAAAACAAATAAAATAAAGAAAAACAAATTTGCGTGCTGCGTTTTTCTATAAATAGCATGCAGTATAAGTGTATCCTCACAAATAGTTAAGCAAGAAAAAGCAAAACGAAAAGAAGATTGATGGCTAACTGGAAGGAGCTTAGTGGTGAGAAGAATTGGGAGGGTCTTTTGAAACCTCTCAACGGTGATCTCTCAAGCTATATAAAACTCTATGGTGAAGGAGTTCAAGCTGTTTATGACTCGGTTAACCCTGAAGATGAAACACTTCCTGCTTACCAAAAGGAAGATTTATTTTCTAAAGTTTTCATGGAAACAGACAAATTGGGCAAATTATACACGGTGACCGACTATTTTTATGCAATGTCAGATGTTGCTTCCTTGGTCGATGAGATTGTTGAGGACCAATCTGCTTGGTTTGGTTATGTGGCTGTGGCCACAGATGAAGGAAAGAAAGTTTTAGGAAGGAGAGACATTTTGATTTGTTGGAGAGGAACTAATTCTGTGGCTGAGTGGTTCAAAAATTTTCAATTCGATCAAACATCAGCTTCAAACATTTTTGGGAACACCCATGATCCACAAGTGCACAGAGGATTTCTCTCAATCTACACGTCGCCAAATAGCGAACCCTCATCCAATAAATTGAGTGCCAGAGACCAGGTAAAAACACAACCAAAAAATATAAAAATGATTACCGGTTTCTATATTTTCTATTTTCTTGATATATGTTTCTATTATGGCTATATTTATGTAGGTGCTGAATGCAGTTAAGATACTGGTGAATAAGCCTGCGTACGTAAACGAGGAAATCAGTATAACAGTGGCAGGTCATAGTCTGGGTGCAGCGCTTGCAACGTTGAACGCCACTGACATAGTTGCCAATAACTTTAATAAGCGCACAAGATCGAACAAAACATGCATGGTCACAGCCTTTGTGTTTGCAAGCCCGAAGGTCGGAAACGAAGGATTCAGGAATATATTCAATGGACTCAGCAATCTTCATCTCTTGCGCATTGAAAACAGATTAGACATTGTTACTGATCTTCCTCCTTTCGAAATTTCATACAAAAAAGTGGGAATGAAGTTAAGAATTAAGAGTCACAAGTCAGCCTTATTCAATTTAACGGATGGGCTTCAACTTCATGACATCATACCTGAGTCGCATAATTTGAAGGAGTATCTCGAAGGACTTACAAATAAATCCGTAAAATCACAGTTGGGGAAGACAAGGAGTAAACTTTAATTAATGAGTGAAATTCATCTTGGTTCTGATTTCCTTTTGTGTTTAACTAAAGCTTTGTTTATTATATTGTGTTGTTGGTTTTATTTGGGACTAGTTCATTGGTGTTATCTTTGTTTCCCAAGTCTGTTATTATTTGTCTATTGAGTGGTTTTAATGTACTATGTCGTGTGTGGTTCATTACGTTAATAAAGATGTTTACAGTTAAAATTACAAATATATGTTTATCTTATTCAATAAAATTATTGAATTAATAATGTTTAAGAGTGAAGCAATGAAAGAAAAAGAAAATTGAGCTGAATTGAAGTGTATTGTAGAATTAACTTAACAACATCTACAACAATTTTTGCTTTTATAGCAGCTTACACCTTGGCTACACGGAAGCTGAGCTAATCTTCAATCTCTTTCACTTCAACAAAGAGCGTATGTAGTTGAGAAGGAAGAATTTTCATATCGTAAATTTCAATATATATTACATTTTGAGGACCATGTTAAAACATAATTAGATTCATCATCATTGGACTGAAACATTTCCTTAAAAATTATTTAAAAACGTCCTTACTAGGAGCTCAATTCTTGGCATTAGGTAAACTAAATTGTAATTTTGTTAATTAGGGTAAAAGGCTTGGGTTTTAGTTCCAAGGGTTGAGCCCAGTGGCATGACGAAGATTTCAACCTTATGTGGCCGATCCTTGTAGACGGAGGTATGATGCAAGCAAGGACAAGAGAGGGGAGGGGGGCAATTGCCCCTCTCTTGATTTTCACATTTTTAATACATTCTCTAAAAATGGATCGTGAAACAATATAATTTATTTTCTCAAACAGTTTTTTATTAAACTTTTACATTAATATTCATATTTTATGACAAAATTTTGAACCTTAAAAAGAATGAAACACAATTCAAATAAGAAAAACATGAATACAACAATACATGCGAAGTAAAAATAAAAACACCCTAGTATGACAATAATGGTAAAAGAGAGTTTAAAAAAAATTATTACAACACCTTTGGGTTTGAAGTATAGGATTGAGAAATTGAATAAATTTCTATTTTCTAATTTCTATATATATTTTTTTAAAATTTAGATCTAAATGAGTTTCTCTATTTTTATTTTCCTTTTTTTTTAAATTTTATTTGATTTTAAAAATTTTAAGTTTTATAATTCAACCCTTTTTTAGTTCTATTTTACTAGTTTTTGTGTTTTTTCAATTTTCTATGATTTTATAAATTTAGAATTCAAAAACTATAAGTAAATAACTGTTAAACTAACCTACCACTATTGTATACAGTTAAATCTCGATAAATTAATATGCTTGTGATCACTAAAATTTATTAATTAACTGATATATTATTTAATCGTATAAATTAATAAATTATTAATTAAATGTTATATAAGTGAAAGCTATAATGACAAAAGTACAAGAATGGAGAAACGAATTCTTAATTTCCAATTGATTAAACAATTTGTCCCTTTCTAATAATGAGAAAATTTTATTTAAAGCATGAAAAATGCCATCCAAAGATAAATGCCCAAAATGTTTATGTCTATAAATTTCAAACAAAATCAGGAAGGGCTGAAATAGGTATTTCACAGGAAACAAAAATATATAATTATATTAGAATCTCAATTTTTTTTTTCTAATAAATTTTGGGTTTGCGTCTGCCACTGGCTGAACATGTTGCAAAGGTTGATAACCCAACCCCAAGTAAAATACTCAACAATTCAATGATATATTATTAACACATTGTATATTCAATTTTCCTCTTGAATGATGTTATAAAATTGATACAGTCAAATACCAACTTTAACTTAAAATAAACGCAATGGAAAAACACTAAAGGACCAAATCAACTGTCTTGACAAATAAGAGAAAATTTAAGTGGGATTTAATCGAATACAAAATATATGTGATTCACCTTGGGTAACGTCCACGGAGAAGGTATGAAGAATGTTTCACTATGAATGAAAAAGAGAACAATCTTAAAAATCACTCAACTCTTGATTACAAAGGCTCTCTCATTGTCAATCAATGGAGGCTATCCTAGAGTTTTTACTTCTATTGGCTCTCTCTTGAGAATGAGTTTATTGTGCTGCAATTCTCGCTCACTTGCCATACACTAATCACTCTATTGTTACTTCCTTTTAGGGATGAAAATTACATTTATATAGTGTATCAGAAGTTCCACTATTTTCCTTGAGAATATGTTAGGAACCCGATTATGGGATGATTGAGGAGATACCCAAAAAGGATACGATAAGTACTTATTAGGCATTTAGGATATCTTACAATTATGATATGTTTTAAAATAGGAATTACAATTACTCTATTATGCAATTAGAATAGGAATTAGAGTCTTTTTTGGAGTCACTTGAAGTCAAGTGTAAGGCTATAATAGCCTAAATTTAGATTGTGGTTGTCAATAAAGAATTTTGTCAATTAATCTCTCTGTCTCTTGTTCTTGGAGGTCTATGTTCCTTATATAAACAGAACTTTTCCCAAACCTTATCATTGGTACTCTCATTCTTTTTCCATGGCAGATGGAATATGTACTTTGGACGATCAAGTGACTAAATTTAACACAGTAGCAACATCTTTCAACCCATTTCGATCACTTTTCCATGATTTGATGGTTTAGATCTGGCAAGATGGACATTTAAGGTTGAATAATTTTTCAATAACCTTGACACACCATCTAAACAACGATTGATCTGTTCTTCATTTCACATGGATAGACCAACTCTTTTCTGATATCGTTGGATGTCTTCCAATAGACAAATTCGTTCTTGGAATTCCTTTTTACAAGCCTTGGAGGTTCATTTTGGACCCTTAGAAATTGTGGATTATCAAGGGCAGTTGGTGAAATGCGTGCATACAAATAGACCTCGACTTTGCACTCTGGAAGATCTAGAAGACTAGGTAACTAAGTTGATAGCTATTCAGTCTTTTCAAGGTGCAAAACTTGACTCAATGGATGGTCTTCTCAATGAAATTACCCAGCAACTCCTAGTGTTGGAATCCCAATTGGATAAAGTCATACGGCAACCACAATCAACAGTCTTTTCCCTAGAACCGAAAGTCATTTCTCAAGTGGGCTCGATCAGCCATTCTTTCGATTATGTTGCAGTTGTCACTGACCACCAGCCTGTCTTTGACCTTCCCTTGGCTCCTCTCGGTCCTAATAAAAACAATCCTCCACCACCAAAAACCTGCCTTACCGAGCCTCCCATGCGCCCTGCTCTCTCTTTGGCAGTGCTACCCGACTCTCCACTTTGAGTCGCCTATCACAGCATCCTTGGCACAGTCTCTGAAGTCGTCACTAGGAAAGCTTATCCTTGATAGGAACTCAATTCGGTTCATCATCTTCTCTTGTATTTACCTGGTGTGCAAAGGGAGTCTCTCTTTAATGTGTTAATTTTTTACCCTGGCGGTGGAACTTTGGATGTCTCTTTATTGCCTTGGCCCTCACTTGCGCCAACTGATTTCTTATTGTTGTTCACGATTAGAGGTCTTGGCTTCAACAACAGTGATGGTTTATGCTGTAGTACTCTACAAGGTTGAGGACAAGGTTGATCTGAAGGGGAAGGCAATGTTAGGAACCCGATTATGGGATGATTGAGGATCGAGAAATCCAAAAAGGATGCTATAAGTACTGGTTAGGCATTTAGAATATCTTACAATTATGATATCCTTTAAAATAGGAATTACAAATACTCTATTAAGTAATTAGAATAGGAATTAGAGTCCTTTTGGGAGTCATTTGAAGTCAAGTGTTAGGCTATATAATAGCCTAAATCTAGATTGTGGTTATCAATGAAGAATTTTGTCAATTATTCTCTTTGTCTCTTGTTCTTTGGAGGTCTCTATTCCTCATATAAATAGATCCTATCCCAAACCCTATCATAATATGACTTCAATTTGGATTGAAATAATAAAATTTAGGTACAAACGACACTTTACAAAGTAACGTTTGGCAGAATGAACTTGCACTCACTATGGTAAACTTAAAATCATTATGACAAACTAGAATTTGTTATAACAATTTAACTTTTAGAATTTGATAGCGAAAATCCTTTTCTACAATGAATAGCAAACTTTATTCGCTATAACGAATCCTATTTCGCTATAGCAATATGCACTTGACACAAATTCTAAACGTTTTATTCCACCAACTCTGTAGCAACCCCAGAAAATCGACCAATTCATTGTTATATTTTTAATAGTTATGAAAGTTTTAAATCTTTACCAAGTTGTTAAAACTTAAGCAGAATGGGTTAGCTTGTCCATTTGTGCTTTATGTGCTGGTTTAATCATCATCAACATAAACAAAACATCCATGGTAATAAATAAAGAAGACAACACATTTTTACGTGGTTCGACAACTTGCCTACATCTATGGGATCAAGTCTAGAAGAAGCTAATCCACTATGAAAAACTCTTGTGTTCAAATACAAAGCTAAAGATAAACACAAGTTGCAAAACACTCCCTGCTTATGACAACACTTCAATCTTCACTCTTTTGTTGAACATCTAGCCATCACAGCAAGCTTCACACTTGAGACCACCTGGTCAGCCTTGAGCTCCTCTCAAGGTTCATCACCGAAGTCGCACGTCAGCTCCAACCGCTTGAACCACTTCAAGCAAGCAACAATGGAACCACATTCCACAAGCAAGAGTTAAAGAAGTATTTCAAGCCTACCTAAGCATAATGAAACTCGAATGAAAACAAATTAAACCTTAAAGAATATGCAAAGGATAATCAGAGGTATATTCAGGCTTAAAAGAAATGCATTGGAGAAGACGGATATTTAGAAAACTTGCTCACCAGTGTAAGGGGACAACCAACCAACCAACAAGTTGCTTATGAGTTTAGCTATTTTGGGTAAGTTTTCACCAAACTTTCATAGGACCATAAAAAAAGCAAAACGAGTGTTTCCAGTACACATATGGGCTAATGACAAGTGCACATGGACCACTTGCACATATCTCATATAAGGATAATATCCTAGCAACTAATGGAGATGCAACAAGTGTACATAAATATCTGGTTGAGCTCGTGTCATCACATGGACTCTGATGTGCCCACACGACATGCGTGAAAACAGACTTAACTAACTGCGGTCACATCGGCAAGAGAGTCATGACACTGGAATAAGAAAAGAAATAATTGTGCATGAAACAATATGAAGTCCTTGTAAATCTTCAGAGAAATGTTGATAGAAAACTCTAGACTGCAATTTGAGAGAAGATTCAAAGAATTAAGAGGATTTTAATTTGGTTAATTGAATTGAATAAAGTACAGAATTTTGCCTTATTTAAGGCAACAAAGGTAAAGTTAGTCAATGACTAACTATTTTAAGTACAAACGAGATGGGTCAAAAACAACGCCACTTAACAGAATTACAAAACAGACTTTGTAGTTTTGTAATCTTGCATTTTGATCCACATTCCCCCTTAAACTAAATAGAGAATACCTTCCATAACTTTACATCTTCATATTTTGACATTTTGATCCACATTCCCCCTAAAACCAAACAGGGAAGATCTTCCATAACTTGAGGTCTTTGGAATTTAACATTCTGATCCACATCCATCCGTGAAGCTAATAAATTGAGTAATGTGCAAAGTTGAACTGGAACCACAAAACTGATTATACATTAACTTCACTTTAATAACAACTTCAAATCTGATAATTGAGCAAAATTGACAAGCAAAGCTGAACTTCAACCACAATGCTGATTAAACTGAACTCATAAATTTGATTAAACTCTAACTTCATCATTCAAGGCAAAGTGAACTTCAAAAACTAATAATGCATTGAAATCTGATTGAACTCTAACTTCATCCTTCAAGGCAAAGCTGAACTTCAAGAGCTGATAATGCATTGCTGTATAATTGCATAAGCAAAATATTGTGCTTTATTTCAGTAGGACATGAAGAATAGATAGCACACAAGAGCCATCACTAATTAAGGCACATGAGCCACTACCACTGTGAGCTTTTCCTTAAAAAATTGGAACTGAGTAGTAGACAGAGCCTCAGTAGGAATTTTTACAATTTTTAACTTAGAAGAGACATATTGAACACCCAATTTCTTGCCAATAACCTGATCCCTGATGTAATGTGCGTCAATTTCAATATGTTTGGTTATGATATGAAAAACATGATTTGCTACCAAAGCTCTTGCACTAACATTATCACACCATATGATGGGTGAAGTGTTTAAGGGTAGTCCTAATTCAAAGAACATACTCTTCAACCAGGCAACTTCCATGGCTGTGTGGACAAGTGCTCTATATGTGTGACCTGAAGGCTCACTACTTTGCTGGCAGTGTCCCGATAACTAATTAGGTATCAACCAATTAGTGTTTTCATACACCAATCAAGATTGGCCTCTAGCAAGGCATCATGATTCCTTGGTAAGCAAAGATTCAGCGATCAAGCTTTCCTTGTCTATGTTATGTTTACCATGAAATTTGATATGCTTCATCATCTTATATCTCGTCAAGGTTTGAGGTACAGAAATAGAGTCTTCCTCAAAACTATTACCTTGACATGTTCTATATTCGGTTCTTGAATTTGACGACTATATGAGATTGGATTCAAGCACCAACTTGATTCCACCATTGCCACGGCTTTGCATTCGTAGTTCTTTAACCAAATATCTTGCCGAGATAAAGTCTCCTATAACTAGGAGTGATGAATCCTTTGTTAATCCACCATAGCCAATATCTTGCCGACTTAAATTTGGCCAGGGCCAAGGCCATGGCAGAAACTATTAGGGCGTTTTTGTTAGTTTTCTTTTCTTTTTCACTTAAGACTCTAAAGGGTATTTAAGTATGATTGAGATTAACTGAAAAAACATGAATTTGCATATTTTGGAGAGAAGAAGATGCATTGTTAGGGCTTGAAGACTGAAGATAAGATTTTAGAGTTTGATTTTTGTTCCTTTTCAAGTCTGAATATGTTTTCTTTCTTCTCTATTTATTTCTTTGTTCTTAGGATAGAGTAAATCTCTTTTGTTAGGGGAGGATGAAACGCTAATTATGTTTTGAACAATTTTTATTCTTAATACCAGATTTATGCTTATGAATTTGTGCAAGAGTTTAGGTTTAATGCTTTATGAATGTTGGATTGATTCAATTACCTTGATGATGTTTCGAATAGCGAAGTTAGGGTTTATTACTTAATTCATATTCATAATTGTTTTATTAGAGTAATATTGCACAGCATATTAAAACTAGAAGTAATCGAATAGAGATTCTAGGATTAATTAGTGGTCCACCTAATTCATAACCGAATAGAGCAAATTAGTCGTAAGGGATTAATGATTTTATGCTTCTTAATTTCAGAGTAACCAAATAAGGATCTGTATTAAGTTGAATATTATGCCTAAATAAGGATAATTGGCCTTAGAAGAATATTACCAATTCATAGCACAAACGAGTATTAAAAGTAGTTGTCAAGCATAAGTAGGTGGAAATCTGTACCCTAACTTCATTATTTTTAATCTGTTAGTTTTACACTCAAAAATTTTGTTTTCTCAAATAATGTGTAGGTAGTTTTAAGTAATTACAAATAATTCCTTTGATCTCTGTGGGACGATACTCAAACTCATCACTTTATTACTTAAACACAACTAGTGCACTTGCTAGGGTTGATTTAGTTGCATCAACGAGCTCTCACTTGAGCTTGAGTACACCTCAAGACTCGTGAGCTCAAGCTCAAACACTAATATTTAGGCTTGACCGAGCTCAGCTGAAACTCGAGCTCATCACTATTCATCATGAACCAAGCTCGAGTACTGAGATACTCGGCTCGGCTAGGCTCGTATACACCCCTAGATTGGACCTCTAAACTTTATATCACACCTCTCTTTTACTCTTTTGACTCTTGTAGACGCCCTAATCTCTAATCTATATGCCTATTTATGTCTCTTATTAAGAGACAAATTTCAAAACAAAAAACATGTTCTACTCATGATTTAGTTTTAATCTTTAACATAATTATTATTCCAAATTTTATTATGATTCAAACTATATTTTTTAGTCATATCTGATGGAATGTGATAATTGCAGAGTACTATGATCCAGGATTGATTGCAGGTTGCCATTATTCTTGGCTTGATTCATGGCTTGATTTAAGTTATTATAGTTTATTATTATCCTTGATTTCATGTAATTACATTGATTTTATTACCATTTCTTACACTCGTAGACGTGTATAAATTGGACACAATACAATACTGAAAGATGCAATACGAAATACAAAAGGATTCAATTGAATCATTTTCTTCCCTCTTCTTTAGGCACACTCCTGGTAGCATATTGCCTCTTTGATCGGTTTCTTACATGGTATTAGAGCTCTTATCCTAATCCTGCTTCCACTTTGTTTTTTTTCTCCTTTTCCGTCCCTGCAAAAACCAAACAGAAATCCAATTAGCCATCATTTTTCTATCCTTGCAAAGACACACAGAAGCTCAATTTATCAATTCTTCTCATTTTTTATCACCAAATAGCTACCAATCATAATACCAATCCAACCCCACAACTCGCAACCATACAAAATCAAGACCAAACACGTCCAAACACTTCTAACCCAAATCCCACACCTGGCCTCATTTCCATAGATGGCCCAACCCACACAACTAACCCAAATCAAACAACCGGACCAAATATCACAACAAACCCAAACATCACAATTAGGGGTAAGCATGGGTAATGAGTAGAACTGGAATCGGAACTAGAACTGGAATCGAAACCAGAATCGAAATTGGAATCGAAACCAGAACCTACCTAAAATCGACACTATACTGGTAGGTTCTAGTCCCAATTTTTTGGAACCGTTACTGTGCGGGTCCGATTTTGGTTCTGGGTTCCTATATGTGTAGGAACCGAAACTGGAACCTGTGATAGGAACATGAAACGAGTACACTGGCAGGTGCCCACCTAAGTACCCTGCATGGAACCTGTCTTGGAACCGAGTTTAGGTACCTGATGGGAATGCAAAATGTCATATTTACCCCCCTTAATGTCTAGTCTTTTATAATTATTTGCTGCCTAAATATACTCATTATTATTCTATTTTGATTTAGGATGCAAATGAGGCGTTAATTGCAAAACGGAACTAATTAAGTGAATTCGGACAGTTTCGACGTTGTTTCGTAATCTGGGCCTAACTCTCTCATCCAAGCTCCGATTGAGATGATTCAAAATGCTGTGTAACTCTAAGAAATATATATACAACTTTCATGTTTTGAGTTTTGAGAGATACTCACTGCATCAAGGTTGTAATCGCGCTTGAAGTTGACGCATCTGCACTAGACGTCCTGGAGCATTCTGCCTTGTCATGCAAATCAATTGGGCAGGTTATTATTGGAAGATTTGAGGACATGTGGCACACAAGTTACAGCTCAGAATCACCACTTTCCTATTTTATTTTAGGACTTTATCTTATTTTTTTTAATTAATTAGAATCAAATTAGGATTAATTTAGGATATTAGAATATTTCTTTTAGGAGATTGAGTGGGATTCAAACACTTGAATCTGGATTTTTGCTAAAGGGATCAGATTAGGGTTTTGGAGGGGACCACGCCTCTCTCTTCTCTTCTCTGGAATTTTTCTTTCTCTTTTGAGTTTTGATTATGGCCATGAGCGGCTAGAACTTTTGTAACTTGGTCGAAGGAAACGGAAACCTCGGAATCAAATAAACTGTGAGATCTTTCTGTTTTTAGTGTTAAATTCATGTTTGAGTATTGAACGTTATTCTGTGCATATTTTCATAATTGATGCATTTAATTACTAGGAGGCCTACTAGTGTATTATTTGTTGAAATCTACTGCTAAGTTTGATATCAAATCCGTAATTGTTTGATCCCTCCAACTTGTGAAGCAATTAGGGTTAGTAATTTGCTGCGTCAGGAATTAGTAACCTTACGAAGAACATTCAACTAAATTAAATACAACCGCTTGTGTTTGTGTTGTTTAGCTTCATCGATCTCTCTAATTCTTAAGGCTGCCACTAGATTAAATCTTGAGCGCTTGTCTAGGGTTGTTTAGGGGTAAGATTAATTAGGATCGCTTGTTTCCTGATTAATTACAATTAAGGAGAGATAGGAAATTAGTTCCAACGGTGAATATTCAATGTGTGAATTGATTATCTTTGCATCAATGATCAGTTGTAAGATTCCGATGGTGGATGTTGACAGAGACCAAGTTCGTCATTTTGATTGAATTCGAATTAAATTGTTTTTGTTTTTGCTGAGATTGTTTTCTATTTTTACACAAACCCCCCAACCTTTTTCACATCAAAGAAAATTCGGCTAGACACTCTTCATGGGATCGACTCTTTCTTACCCTATTTACAGTTCAATAGTTAGGTTTGGAAGGTTTTAATTCTAGGTGCCTATGACAGCACGCCAGTACCCAAGTAGGAACTGTATTGGAACCTAGATTTAAACAAAATATCAGTAAAGAATTGGGGTTCTTTGGTAATTTTACAATAAAAAACTTAAAATGGCCAAATGGGACTGAAATGTAATATAAAAAATTATAGTGTAACAATAATAATAACCTAATCAAATATATATACAATTAATTATACATATATACTTCACCATATAAAAAAAAATTAATATATTATAATAACCTAACAAAATTAATATATTAAAATTTTTACATATAAAAAACTTTAATATATTATAATATTAAAGTTTTGATTAATTAAGTGTATAAATTTTAATTGGTATTAGGATCAAATTAAAATTGTTATAATGTTATTAAAAGAATTATTTTTTAAAAAAATAATATATTTGATTGAATATAACATTTAGTTATTTACTTCAATTATCAACTTCTAAGTATATTTATAGTAAATTAGTAACTAATTAACTATATATATGATAAATTGATAAACATTAGTATATTACTAGTTAAATGATTACCTAATTATTAGTTAGTTATAACAGTTCATTATAAGCATTAGTAATTTACTATATTAGTACATTACTTAATTAAATGTTAGAAATTTAATTAATTATAATATTACATTATAGTACTTAATTAATTATAATATTATATTATAAATATTGGTAATTTACTCCATTAATACATTACTTAATTAAATGATTAAAATTTTAATTAATTATAACATTATATTATAGATTTATAGTATGATTACTTAATTAGTTATAATATTACATTATAAACATTATTAATTTACTACATCAGTGTGTTACTTAATTAAATGATTAGAAATTTAATTAATTATAATATTACCTTATAGATTTATAGTATGATTACTTAATTAATATAAGATTACATTATAAACATTAATAATTTACTACATTAGTGCATTACTTAATTAAATGATTAGAAATTTAATTAATTATAACATATTAATATTAATATTAATACTTCATTTTATTCTTTTGTCACAAATTCACAATTAATGATAATTTAACTTTTTTTACTCTAATAATTATTATATTTTATAATATTTATATATTTGGATAATAAAGTTTACTAAAATTTAATTCCCATAATTAATTCCATAACTATACTTTGTAAAATATACATATTTATAATTTTAAGGTTTTCTTAATTTGTCAGGGTTGTTTTTGTAAAATTTTAAGGTGTGTTTGTCATTTTTTAAACTAATTTACAAGGTACTTGGGTAAGGAACCAGAACCTACATTTAAGGTTCCGGTTCCAAGAATAAAAAAACTACAACCTGTCAGTTTCAATTCCTTTTCCTAAGAACTTGCAGGTTCCGATTCCCCCAAAAAACGCAAAGTACCCGAAACTGTTCACCCTTAATCACAACCAACCCCAACCCAAACTCTGCATCTAACCCAAACACTACACCTAGCCTAACTGCATTTACCTTTTGGGTTCCAACCTAGGATTCACTTTCCAAATGATTCTGGCCACCACTCATCACCCTGAACCAGGCGATGTGATATTCGCAACTGCCTCAAAAGGGCCAAAAATTGTTCTCATCAAGCAACCATTAATAGGCTCCAACAACTATGGCTCTTGGGCTCATGATTTTCGGTGAGCATTGGCTGCAAAAGATGAAGAAGGCTTCCTAGACGGTAGCGTTCAGTCGCCACTAGAATTACATCTCTACCGTCACTAGAAGAGATGTAACATGCTTGTTCAGTCTTGGATAGGCAATTGCCTATCCTAGAAAGTGGCGGTCAGCTTACCACCCACAAAGATTGATTCTAAAATGTGGAAAAAGATCCATGAGATGTATGGAAAACTTGACTAGCCAAAGTTTTCACTCTCCTGCAACAGCTTACCAAAATCAACCAAGGCAACTCCACCGTTATCACCTATTTCAACAGCTTGTCTTCCATGTGGAATGAGTTGGATAATACTGAAGAAATACTTGATGGGTTGTCGATGACTCTTGTCCAGTGTCATCACATGTGGGACCAGCAACGATTGATTCTCCTTAGACTTAATGAATCATTTTTTCCATTTAGAACCCAAATCTTGGCCACCTCTCCACCATCGAGTCTCCGTTGTATTTTCCAATTTGCTGTCCAAGAGGAGAGCTAACGAAAGCTTGTCATTGACGGTGCTCGTCCTAGGGATGCCGCTACTTTTGCCATTAGCTAATTGACAAACGTCGGTGACCGACTAACAAACGCCGGTCCATGACAACCATACATCACACTGTCGACTATTGAGACAAACTCTTTGGGTGAGCGGTTTAGGTTCAATAATGTTGTTAATCCTTTTATTTTATATGAGAGCATGAATGGCCAATATCAAATCCCTAAATCCAGTGGCCAACAACACTTATCTCTCTTTCATGGATCTCATAGACCACAAGCCACAACATCACCCTTAGTCAATGGGATCTAACAAGCCTAATGGGTCAAATTGGTTAAATCAGTCCAATTCCAACAAAACTGGGAAAACAACTTTTTTATTAATATTGCAAGAAACGCAGTCACACCCAGGATAAACGCTAGAAATTACATAGGCATCCTACTGACAAATCTAGAAATCCATCTGTTCATCAAGTCAGTATTGTTCCAATTGGAAATCAAATTTCTGCACCCATGATTAGCACAGAACAATTTCTTCGATTTCAGAGCATTTTGTCTTGTATCTATATATCATAAATAATAGAAGAAAGAGTTCTTCAATTCATATATATAAATTGCTTCATTTATTCAGTCATGCATTTAAAATAAAGCCTGTATATGAATTGTCCAGATGATTCATTTAATCGGTAAATGAATTATCAAAAGGGTTCCCTACGGAAGCAATATAATTTGGGCAACTATATTGCACAGTAGGCATATTAGATGCTTCCGAAAGATATCATGAGTTGATATAAGTATATATGACGATGATAGTCATGTCACTTGGGCATTGATATGGATTAGCGATTGGTGAATTGTTTTTCGAATGTGACCGGATAACGACAAATCACTTGGAAAAGCATGTAGTCAATGATTTATCGTTTGGTTATATCAATGCACGATGTAGTCCTTTGACTTGAGACATTGTGGTCGGATCCGATACGGATGCGTATGGTTCATATGATGTATAAGTATGAGACTAGTCATATTTCGTATGATAAAGCTTATTTGGTCATGCGTTGTTCATATGCGGAAATAAACAATGATCAAGAAGGGATCCATTGACTCAAAAATATAAGATTAGGAGTATCGTTGGCTCCATCAGGATTCGAGTTCTTGTCGAACGTCGATAAATGTCGAAAATAAGAATCTCTGGCCAAAGTCTATTATTATTCATACAAAAGCAAGTTTGCGATGACGAGTTCCGAACATATTGATCAACGATTCAGTAGAAGATCGAGTTTAGGATTTTGACATTCCATGAATCCGTGCTCGATTAGGATATATCAATGGAGGGACTTTACCTGCATGGTACATATGATTTGAAATGGGTTCGATGAAGTATTTCTTCATCGTGGTTTAGGGGCTATGGCACATTGCTAGATGTTTACCATAGTCGTTGGGCCTCCGGACATGTTTTCAGATTCATCCAGAACTGGCTCATGGCTAATCGACGGTGGACCTACATGGTCACACCAATAGCCTTGAGAAGTTAGAGAAGGATGAGAGAGAAATGATTATCCGAAGAGGGCTAGCACCTTTTGAGGATAATAACGGGATTTCTATGGTAATAGTTACACAGAAATTGTTTGTAACATTTTGAGGGTTAAAATGGTCAAGCAATAATTAATTATGTTTAATTATTATATCTTAAAGCATTAAGATTAATGAGATGAACGAAAATAACCTTTTAATTGTTAAAGGGTAAAAGAGTAAATTTATGGGTTGTTAATGTAAACTAGTTTAGTTTACATGGGCCCTTGAATAATATTGATTATTCAAAGGGTAAAATAATAAATGCTTGGTCTCCCTTTTAAAATAAGATTTTATTAGGGCTTGGAAGTGAAAAACAAATAATTGCAAAATTGCCCAAGTATATATAAATGCAAAAGGTTGCATTTTAGTTCATTATTCACTTTGTTCACTCAAAGTAAACTAATAACTCTCTCTCAAAGCCACGGCCACTCTCTAAATCTCTCAAGGTGGTGTTAAAGTTTGGAGGTCTCATCATTTTGAGTCTTATCTTCATCAATCCAAAGCAAAGGAGTAGGTATAATCCCTTTTCCAAGCATTGTTTTGGAAACTATTTTTTTGAATCCAATCTTTCATGCTTTCAATCTTCATTTCCACCACTCTTCATGCATGTTGTTCTTTCAAATGGTATCAGAGCTTAAAAGCTCCATGCATGTCGTTTTTGAGCAAAAATCATGTTATAGCATGTGTTCATATGTTCGTCATACTTGGTTGAGTTTGCATGTTAGTGATTTGGTTCAAAAATGATTTTTTCAGATGTTCATTTTTCTTGTCATTCTCATATGTTTTGAATGATGGTAATGTTTATAGTGAGCATGCCTTTGTAATGAATAATTTGTTTGATGGAATAAGCATGTTTGATGCATGTGTTTGTCTCGGCCATCTCCTTATTTTGGGAAAACATGTTTCTCTTCTTGCTCTAATATGTTTGGATGAGTTAGAATGTGTTTTAAAGCATGTTTGGATGATGGTTATTGCATGAGATGTATTGACAACTACATGCATGCATGCATATATGTCATTCTCGGCCATGACTAGTTTTGCCATGAGGATATGTCATCTCATTCATGCATTGATGAATAATGTTTTAGAAAATTTTGCATGATGATTTATTTAGAAAAATGTTCATGCATGTTCATTTCCATGATCTTGATTAAATGATTAATGCTTTGACATGCTAAATGTGTTATCCTTTAATTTGATTAAAGTATATTTTTGCATGAAGTGTATGCAAATGTTGCCAGTGTTTAGTGGTGGAATTTGATGTTAGCATAAAGTTATGGATTATTAATTCATATGATGAATTATGATATTATGTAAATATGATGGTGGTATTTTTAATGTATGATGTTTAATTTGATTAAATTATCTAATAATGCATCATTGCATGGCATAAATTATTATATTTTTTTAAATGTAATAATTTGGTTTTTTTAATGGTTTCAAAAATTGATGATGCAAGATGATATAATTGTCTTTGAGAAGATAAATGTGTCATAAAAAATATTACTTTAATTAAAAGTAACTTGTGTCATAGAATGATTACTCTTGGAGTAATAAAACCCATTTATCTGTGTCATGCATGACTTTTGTGAAAAGTGTTGAAAAGATGTTAATGATTAAATAATATATCTTTGTGTGGAATATGACAAAAGTGTTTGTATAATGATTCCTTTGAAATATGTAATTGTTGCATGCCCCAAAGTTATGTTTAAATTACCACATGGATATATATATAATATCTATTAATATATGGATATATTTATATTTATATATTAGTGAATATATCTATATTTTAAATAATTGTTTATATTCATTCATGTCTTTAAATAATTGTTTATTATACTTCGTATGAATGTTTAATATTTATCTATGTGATGGATGAATATTAGATTAGAGGGTTGATCATGGACGCCATTTAGTTTTCAAAAAATATTCAAAAGTGTTTGTAATATTCTTTTATTAAATGGCTTGTAATAATTAAATTTTATTTATTTATTTTAATCGGGCCTACGTGCCTATGATCCAATTTGTAATTGAATCGGCTAGACGAGAACCGAAGAGCATCCAGATGACGATCCAATCGAAGATATAGTATTAGGGTAAATAGTTTGCCTTTATGATGTATTTTCAAAAAGCCCCATGGTCAACGTACATGCTTTAATTTAAGCATATATGTGATATGTATGAATAGTTAATTAAACATGGCATGCTAGAAATTAATTAACTAAGGTTAAACCTAAATTAAAATTATTAAATCCAAGTCTCCCATTGTGGGATAACTAAATTCTTTAATATAAATTTTAATATCCCAAGATTTCTATTATGTGAGGGATATAATATTTATATCATAGAATTAAGTTGATCTTGTCCTTAGATGGATATTTTCACCTTGGCCAAGATTTCTATTATGTGAGGACATGATGAAAATGCCATCCTAAGAAAGCATAATGGTTCGGATTTAACTAGCCTAGGGTACCAAGAATTCTATTATGTGAGGTATTCAAAGCTAGGACAAGGAATATGAATCAAGCCTTATATATTGATATAAAGGAAAATAGTTTCCTACTTATTAGACTTAATTAACCAAGAATTCTATTATGTGAGGTTAATTGAATTTGATAAGAAAGTGATTCCCCACTAAGAAATTTAATCCAACGAAAATTTCCGGATCCCAGAGTGTAGGACTCGAATAAAATAGTGGGAGCTAATTTGATCATGCATTAAAAGGTTTAAAAGATTACAAGACACTAATAAAATTATTTTTCTTTGTAGTTTCATCTTAGTGATATATAATCGAAAAATGGTAAACAATGTTCTCCTAAGGATAATGAATAATAATGTTAAGCGGACCCAACCTTAAGGATTGGCTAAGAAATCTTAGAATTGTTCTAGATTTTGAACAATTGCTTATGTCCTAGAAGCACCTCTTTCACTTGATATTGGACCGGATGCTCCATAAGCTGAGCTTGATGCTTTTGAAAAGTGGAGAGAGGATAGTAGGAGGGCTAGAAATTACATGCTAGCCTCAATGAATAGAGAACTTCAAACTAAGCATGAAAAGGTTTTGAATGCTTATGATATCCTCACAGCTCTACAAGAGTTGTACAGTGAAAATCCAAGAGTGGCTGAGTATGAGTTATGTGCATCCCTCTTTAGCATAAAGTTAAGGGAAGGGATACTTCCAGATGATCATACTCTTAAGATGATCAATGGATTAGGTCGACTGGATGGATATGGGGTGGTCATGCCAGACCGCCTCAAAGTGAATTTGATTCTACAATTCCTTCCTCTAAGTTATAAATCGTTTATAACTAACTACAATCTCAATAGGATTGAGAAACCTCTCTGAATTACTAAATGAACTCAAAGAATTTCACAGGTAGAATGTGAAAGGGAAAGGACATGAGAATGTCTTTGTCGCCTCCACCAGTAGAGCCAATAAAAG
This sequence comes from Pistacia atlantica, assembly GCA_026229545.1. Taxonomy (NCBI): domain Eukaryota; kingdom Viridiplantae; phylum Streptophyta; class Magnoliopsida; order Sapindales; family Anacardiaceae; genus Pistacia; species Pistacia atlantica. Next base: position 42,236,501 of record CM047908.1, read on the forward strand.
GCCCAAAAAACAACTAAAGAGAGGTCCAAATTTTGGACCCAAGAATAAGAGTTTCAAGAAGCCAATGGCAAAGGTAAAGAAGGCCAATGGAAAGGGAAAATGTTTCCATTGTGGAGAAGACGGACACTCGAAGAGGAATTGTCCTCAATACCTGAACAGAGTAAAGAAAGGCAAAGGAAAATCAGGTATGAACCAATGTCTTATGATTGAATATGAATTAAGTGTTAATTCAGATAGTCATTCCTGGATATTAGATTCAGTAGCAACATCTCATGTGTGTATGTCTTTGCAGGTACTTCAGAATAGTTCTGAGGTGACAAAGGGCGAGATCATTTTGAGGATGGCAAATAGGGCACGAGTTGCAGCTGATGCCATGGGGACTTGCCCACTAAGACTACCTTTAGAACATGTTTTGAATTTATTTAAAGTATTGCACTTTGAAAAAGCCACTAGAAACATCATTTCTATTTCTGCTTTGTGTAAAGTAGGTTACTATGTACTGTTTTAATGGAAATAAATGTTCAATACATTTTGGAAATGTTTTAGTTGGTAAAGCTATGAATACAAATAGTTTGTATGTCTTAGAACTAAATGACTATGCTTCAATCAATACCATTTCTAATAAAAGAACTCAATCTAAATCAAATCCTAAAATTCTATGGCATCATAGATTGGGTCATATAGGAAAGAGAAGATTAGTACAGCTTGGAGAAAGTTGGATCCTAAACTCATTGGGTTCTGAACCCCATCCAACCTGTGAATCATGTCTCCAAGGAAAAATGACCAAGTCTCCCTTTAAGAGTAAAGGAGAGCGAGCTAAAGAACTTTTAGAACTCATATATACAGATGTGTGTGGACCATTCAGTACTTTAGCCAAGGGAGGATTTGAATACTTTATTACCTTTACAGATGATACGTCACGATATGGGTATTTGTATTTAATGAAATACAAATCTAAATCCTTTGAAAAATTCAGAGAATTCAAGAATGAAGTAGAAAAACAAACTGAAAAGAGTATTAAAATACTACGATCAGATCGTGGGGTGAATACTTGAGTACAGAGTTTCAAGAGTTCTTAAAAGAAAATGGGATCATCTCACAATTGACTCCTCCTTATACACCCCAGCTTAATGGAATGTCTGAAAGGAAAAATCGTACCTTATTGGATATGGTACGATCGATGGTGAGTTTTACAGACTTGCCAATGTCTCTGTGAGGGTACACTCTCTAGACCGTTGTGCACATCTTTAATAGGGTACTGTCTAAAACTGTCCATAAAACACCATATGAGATATGGTATGAAAAGCGTCCAAGTCTGAATTATATAAAGATTTGGCGTTGTCCAGCTTATGTTAAATTAGTTAAGTCTGATAAGCTGGATGTTAAATCTGAGAAAGGTCAGTTCATTGGATATCCTAAAGATAGTTTAGGATATTACTTTTACTTCCCAAGTGATCAAAGAGTTTAGATCAGAAGAAATATGCGCTTCCTCGAAAACGAGTTCTTGGAGGAAGTCGGTTTTAGAAGAAATATTAAACTCAAGGAAGAGTTCGAAGAGCCAAAAACTGAGATTGCTGAAGATGGAACGTCCACTCAGCGAACCTCAGTATCAGATACTATGGTTCCAGTATGAAAGTCTTTTGGAATATCAAAACCTCCAGAGAGATATGGGTTCCTACATGAGCAAGATTTTGAATCTTATTTAGTGGGAGTAGTTGATAATGGATCGATCCTAGAAGCCACGAAGAAGCAATACTGGATAGAGATTCAGGAAAATGGCTGGAAGCAATGGATTCTGAGATAGAATCAATGCATGCCAATCAAGTATGGTCACTTGTGGATCCACCAGAGGGAATAGCTCCTATAGGTTGCAAATAGGTCTACAAGAGAAAAGTTGGCAAGGATGGGGAGGTAGAGACCTTCAAAGCTTGACTGGTAGCGAAGGGTTATACTCAGAAACATGGATTGGATTATGAGGAAACCTTCTCACCTGTAGCTATGATTAAATCCATCCGTATAATGCTAGCCATCGCAGCATACCATGATTATGAAATTTGGCAGATGGATGTCAAAACAGCTTTCCTCAATAGGTTTATTGAGGAAAACATCTATATGGAACAACCGATAGGTTTTGTATCCTCTGCTGAAAGACATAAGGTATGCAAATTGCATCAATCCATTTATGGATTGAAGCAAGCTTCAAGAAGCTGGAACATTCGATTTGACGACATAATCAAATCATTTGGTTTTGTCAAGAATCCAAATGAGCCCTATGTATACAAATAGTTTAAAGATCATGCCATCACATTTCTCATATTATATGTAGATGACATACTTTTGATGGGAAAGGATGTAGGCATGATGACAGAGGTTAAGGTTTGGTTGTCCTATGTCCTATGTCCTTGGCATTCGTGTCTATAGAGATAGAACGAAAATGGTGATTGGACTATCCCAGAACGAAAAGGGTGATTGGATTATCCCAGAAATTGTACATAGAGAAAATGCTAAAAAGATTTAGCATGGAGAACTCTAAGAGAGGTCTCTTGCCCTTCACTGACGGTCTTCATCTTTCTAAGGATATGGGTCTAAAAACCGATGAAGAGCGACAATGGATGCGTAATATGCCTTATGCGTCTGCCGTAGGCAGCTTAATGTACGTAATGCTATGTACAAGACCTGATATAGCTTATGTTGTAAGTGTTACGAGTAGATATTAGTCAAACCTAAGGGAGAACCATTGGTCGGTTGTAAAATCGATCCTTAAGTACTTGAGAAGAACTAAGGATCTAGTTTTGAGTTATGGATGTTCAGAGTTAAACATTCAAGGATACTCAGATTCTGATTTCCGATTAGATATTGATGATAGAAAGTCTACGTCAGGGTATATTTTTATATGTAATGAAGGTGCTGTTAGTTGGAAACGTTCCAAACAGACAACCACTGTAGACTCCATTATAGAAGCTGAATATATTGCTGCTTTAGAAGCAGCGAAAGAGGCTGTTTAGATGCGAAAGTTCGTAAATTAACTTGGTGTGGTTCCGAACATGGCTTACCCGATAAGCATCTTCTGTAACAGTACTGGAGCTATTGCACAGGCAAAGGAACCAAGGGCACACCAAAAATCCAAACACATTCAGCGTAAGTATCACATTTTGAGAAAATTCGTTGGAGCTGGAGAGATTATAATTCTGAAAACACCTTCAGTAGAAAATGTAGTTGATCCACTAACTAAGGTGATGACACTGAAGCAATTGGATCGTCATCTTGAGAAGATGGGTATGAGATATAACATTGAACGACTTTAGTGCAAGTGGGAGTTTGTTAGTGTATGCCCTAGAAACCATTCGTGTTGTTAGTTTCAGAGCATTTTGTCTTGTATCTATATATCACAAATAATAGAAGAAATAGTTCTTCTATTCATATATATAAATTGCTTCCTTTATTCAATCATGCAATTAAAATAAAGTATGTATATGAATTGTCCAGATGATTCATTTAATCGGTAAATTAATTATCAAAAGGTTCCCTACGGAAGCAATATAATTTGGGCAACTATATTGCACAGTAGGCATATTAGATGCTTCCGAAAGATATCATGAGTTGATATAAGTATGGATGACGATGATAGTCATGTCACTAGGGCATTGGTATGGATTAGCGATTGGTGAACTGTTTTTCGAACGTGACCAGATAACAATAAATCACTTGGAAAAACATGTAGTCAATGATTTATCGTTTGGTTATATCAGTACACGATGTAGTCCTTTGACCTGAGACATTGTGGTCGGATCTGATGTGGATGCGTATGGTTCATATGGTGTATAAGTACGAGACTAGTCGTGTTTCGTATGATAAAGCCTATTTGGTCATGTGTTGTTCATATGCGGAAACGAACGATGATCAAGAAGAGATCCATTGACTCAGAAATATAGGATTAGGAGTACCACTGACTCCATCCGGATTCGAGTTCCTGGTCGAACGTCGATAAATGTCGAAAATAAGAATCTCTGGCCAGAGTCTATTGTTAGTCATACAAAATCAAGTTTGTGATGACGAGTTCCGGACATATTGATCGACGATTCGGTAGAAGATCGAGTTTAGGATTTTGACGTTCCATGAATCCGTGCTCAATCAGGATATATCAATGGAGGGACTTTACCTGCATGGTACATATGATTTGAAATGGGTTCGATAAAGTATTTCTTCATCTTTGTTTAAGGGCTATGACACATTGCTAGATGTTTACCATAATCGTTGGGCCTCCGGACAGGTTTCCAGATTCATCCAGAACTAGCTCACGGCTAATCCATGGTGGACCTACATGGTCACACCAATAGCCTTGAGAAGTTAGAGAAGGATGAGAGAGAGAAATGATTATCCGAAGAGGGCTAGCAACTTTCGAGGGTAATAACAGGATTTCTATGGTAATAGTTACACATAAATTGTTTGTGACATTTTAAGGGTTAAAATGGTCAAGCAATAATTAATTATATTTAATTATTATATCTTAAAGCGTTAAGATTAATGAGATGGACGAAAATAACCTTTTAATAGTTAAAGGGTAAAAGAGAAAATTTATGGGTTGTTAATGTAAACTAGTTTAGTTTATATGGGCTCTTGAATAATATTGATTATTCAAAGGGTAAAATAATAAATACTTGGTCTCCCTTTTAAAATAAGATTTTATTAGGGTTTGGAAGTGAAAAACAAATAATTGCAAAATTGCCCAAGTATATATAAATGCAAAAGGTTGCATTTTAGTTCATTATTCACTTTGTTCACTCAAAGTAAACTAATAACTCTCTCTCAAAGCCACGACCACTCTCTAAATCTCTCAAGGTGGTGTTAAAGTGTGGAGGTCTCATCATTTTGAGTCTTATCTTCATCAATCCAAAGCAAAGGAGTAGGTATAATCCCTTTTCCGAGCATTGTTTTGAAAACCGTTTTTTTGAATCGAATCTTTCATGCTTTCAATCTTCATTTCCACCACTCTTCATGCATGTTGTTCTTTCACAATACACTCAACTAATTCAAATGATGAATCAAATTTGACAAACGCCCTTGGCTTCCTACGCAGGTACATCTTATTGTTTAAATTCAATTAAAGATGATATTTGGATTATTGATTCACGGGTAGTGAATTTGTAACCCAAATTTTTTCAACCACAAATCAAACATATTGTCCATTTCTTTTCGCATGCCGAATAGGAATATAGCACCAGCCTATAGGAACTGTTCAACTTAATAAACACCTATCCCTTAAGAATGCCCTATTTGTTCTAGATTGTTAATTCAGCCTCATTTCTGTGTCCAAAATTTGCACTGATAATCACTGTATTCTAAAGTTCCTAATACATGTGAATTTTAGGACCTTTCGACTGGGACACTAATAGGCTTAGGTAGAGTAACTAGTGGCCTATATTACTAGATCCCTTATGGTTTTTCTAGTGAATTTCTCTATTGTATCACAAATAATAAAATTGTTCAATGTGATACAAATATCAATTAAAATTCCTTTATTCTCCATCAAAGACTAGGTCATAGTGCCTCAATTCCACAACCAAAATGCCCAATATGTCCTCTAGCAAAACAATCTCGTATCACCTTTCCCCATAGCACATCTACTACTACACAGCCATTTGCCCTCATCCATATTGATATATGGGGTCCATCTCACAATCAAAATCTTGATGGGTCCAAGTTTTTCCTCACTATTGTTGATGACTACTCCCGAGTCACATAAGTATCTCTAGTGCAGTAAAAAACACAAACTCTCACTCACATTAGTAATTTTATATCCATGGTAACCAGCCAATTCAAGTCATCAGTTCAACGAGTCCGAACTGATAATGGTCAGGAATTTTTTAGTCATTAGTGCTTGTCCCTTGGCATTCTATATGAATGCTCATGCACCTATACTCCTCAATAGAATAGGGTAGTAGAAAGAAAACACAGACATCTATTAGAAGTGGCCAAAGCCCTAAAACACCTAGGCAACATTCCTATTAAAATTTGGAAAGAATATGTGATCACTACCACATACCTGATTAATCGCATGCCCACTCATGTCCTTGGTGGAAAAAGTCCATATGAAGTATTGTTTGGCAAAACACCCAAGAATAGTCATCTCTAGGTATTTGGCTGTCTCTGTTATTCTGCAATTGTTAGGGCTTATGAAAAATTCGAACCACGGGCCACTCAGTGCATGTTCATGGGATATCTAATGTTACAAAAGGGATATTGTCTCTATGATCCCACAACAAACAAATTTCTTATATCTAGAGATGTTATCTTTCATGAAGATAGATTTCCATTTATTACAAATGATAATGCTCCAAGCTCGCCCACAAAGTCACCCATGTTTCTTGTAGATGAAATTCCAATAGGTCCTAAGTTTACATTACTCTTTGCCACTGCCACCAATCTACCATCACCAAAAACTACACCATAGCAACACTTTACTCCCACATCTCCACAAATAGTGACCTCACTATAATATGACATACCCTTTTCTCTTGACGCAAAGGTGAATCTTCCATTGCACTCATCATTTATTCCAATATTTTAATCATAGGAAATGATGAAGAAGGCATTAAAAGTTTGAAAGTACATCTCAATAGGCATTTCAAATAAAATATCTTGGAGAGCCAAAGTACTTTCTAGGAATTGAAATTGCCAGATCTCCAGCAGGCATTTCCCTAAGCCAACGAAAGTATGTTCTCGAACTTATATCAGACATTGGGTTAGTAGCGTGCAAACTAAGTGTTATTCTAGTCAAGCATAATATCAGGCTTACTACTCAATAGTATGTTAAAGGGATGTCATCCTCATAAATAGATCCACCACTACAAGATCCCTCACACAATCAGAGACTTGTTGGGTGACTAATTTACCTTACCATGACACGTTTTGATATCAGCTATGCGGTCCATATTCTTAGTCAATTCATGTATAGGCCAAAATAATCACACATGGATGCAGTAATGAATTTACTCAAGTACTTGAAAGGATGTTCTGGCTTAGGACTTCTTTTGCCTCAGGATGGAAACTTAAATATCATAGTATACTATGACTCGGATTGGGCAACATGTCCCATGACAAGAAAATCTCTCACCAAGTTCTATATAAAACTTGGAGGTGCACTAATCTCCTGGAAGACAAATAAACAATTGATGGTATCTCTTTCATCAGTAGAGGTTGAATACAAAGCAATGGCCAAAACAACATGTGAGATCACTTGGATCCTTATGTTACTAGGAGATATGGAGGTACATATCAAAGCACTTGTTCAATTATACTGCGATAACAAAGTTGCAAATGATATTGCAAAACATCCAGTGTTCCATGAGAGAACAAAGCACATCGAGATCTATTGTCATTTCATCAAAGGAAAAATTCAAGAAGGTGTAATTAAGACTCTACATATCTGCACTTCAAAACAACCAGCAGATGTCTTCACAAAACCATTGTGCAGTAGATAACACTCTTATCTTCTTCACAAGCTTGAAGTTTATAACATTTACAAACTACAAGCTTGAGGAGGAGTGATGGAATGTGATAATTGCAGAGTGCTATGATCTAGGATTGATTGTAGGTTGCCATTATTCATGGCTTGATTCAAGTGATTACAGTTTATTATTATTCCTGATTTCATGTAATTACATTGATTGTATTACTATTTCTTACACTTGCAGACTTGTATAAATTGGACACAATACAATACTGAAAGATACAATACGAAATACAAAAGGATTCAATTGAATCAATTTCTTCTCTCTTCTTTAGGCATACTCTTGACAAGATATTGCCTCTCTTTGTGTCTCTCTTTAATCAGTTTCTAACAATATCTAACATTAAAATTTTTGAAATTTGATGGATAGACAATGTCAAAAATTTATTTGATGTTAGAGAAATGGAAGGTCTAGGATTGAATTGCCTTGACATACTTCGTCCGGGGTCCAAATTGTGCAGTAGAATCGTGCTTAATATATATATATATTTAGTGAAATTTAAATTAAAGCTAACAAATACTATTCTTATAACCGGAAAAAAAAAAAAAAATTTCCTTAGAGGGAAGTTTCCACGTATGAATGAATAAAGGAAGAATAAATTTTAGTCCATTTGTTTACTTTGATATTTTGTCCATATATATCTCCTCTAAATTATGTTTAATTTTCTATATATAAATTGAAAGTCAAACGTTAATGACTTTGTCTAATATAGTTCTTGTTACCAAATGTTCAATTGTTTTATATTACAAGTCTATTAGATTTACTGTTACAAGTCATATGTAATTGAATTGTTTATACTAAGCCTTAGATTCTTCATTACAGGTTTTGTTTTTTAACTCGTGTTTTATATATGCTTGACTGTTCGTTATAAGTCTATTACATTTCATTTTTACGAGTCTATTCTTCCAAATTTTATATCATTGATTGTACACGCATAAGGTTTGCTTTTACCGATTCTTGATGTACAAGTTTTGTTACTTATAAGTGTCCAGTAATATTCAACTACAAGTAAAATAAAATAAGTATATTTAATTCATTCATCCAATTACGGTGGGTAAGAGTTAGAATATCCTTTCCCACACCTTCATCAGCCGGCCCTATTCCAAGTTTAATGACTTTTTTTTTCCTTAAAATTTTCGTTATTGATTTTTATTATGTAGTAATTAATTTCAGTTTGTGAAACTATGTCATTTATTAATCTTATTGTTGATGCAAAGATTTGTATAGAAGAGTATGTAGATTTAGTGATGAAACCAGTGTAAAAGATTTGTATGAAATCTGTGATGTGATGCTAGATCAGTGAATGAATAAAAAACATAAGCAACAAGAGATTTTTAAAGTGATTAGGATATTAGCCACAAATCCTACCTCCACTATTTTTGTATTTCTTTATGTGTTTGCTTTTATTTTTCATGTACAAGTGTGGTTTGCATAAAAAAATATCCCTTAATTTGAATGAAAAGTAAGCTTACATATTGTTATAATGACAAACTTGTAAATAAAATTAATCCTAAATAAAATGACACATGACGTGAATCTGTGCTTTAGGGATTAACCGCACTTCAAAAATCTCCTGTTGATTGTGTTTTTGATTCATTCATTGATTTAACATTGCATTGTAGATTTTGTACAAATCTTTTATGGTGGTTTCATCACGGAATCAATGTACTCCTCGTTAGTGCAAATCACTGCATCCACACTTATTAAACTGAATTAGTAGACAATTCATTAACCAAACACAATTGCCCTAAAACAAATAAAATAAAGAAAAACAAATTTGCGTGCTGCGTTTTTCTATAAATAGCATGCAGTACCGAGTGTATCCTCACAAATATTTGAGCAAAACGAAAATAAGATTGATGGCTAGCTGGAAGAAGCTTAGTGGTGAGAAAAATTGGGAGGGTCTCTTGAAACCTCTCAACAGTGATCTCTCAAGCTATATAAAACTCTATGGTGAAAGAGTTCAAGCTGTTTATGGCTCGGTTAACCCTGAGGATGAAACACGTCCTGCTTATCAAAAGGAAGATTTATTTTCTAAAGTTTTCATGGAAACAGACAAATTTGGCAAATTATACACGGTGACCGACTTTTTTTATGCAATGTCAGATGTTGCTTCCTTGTTCGATAGTATTGTTAAGGACCAATCTGCTTGGTTTGGTTACGTGGCTGTGGCCACAGATGAAGGAAAAAATGTTTTAGGAAGGAGAGACATTTTGATTTGTTGGAGAGGAACTCTTTCTCTGTCCGAGTGGTTCAAAAATGCTCAATTCGATCAAACATCAGCTTCAAACATATTTGGGAACACCCATGATCCACAAGTGCACAGAGGATTTCTCTCAATCTACACGTCGCCAAATACCGAACCCTCATCCAATAAATTGAGTGCCAGAGACCAGGTAAAAACACAAAAAAAAAAAAAAATGATTACTGGTTTCTATATTTTCTATTTTCTTGATATATGTTTCTATTATGGCTATGTTTATGTAGGTGCTGAATGCAGTTAAGATACTGGTGAATAAGTTTGAGTACAGAAACGAGGAAATCAGTATAACAGTAGCAGGTCATAGTCTGGGTGCAGCGCTTGCAACGTTAAACGCAACTGACATAGTTGCCAATAAATTTAATAAGCGCACAAGATCGAACAAAACATGCATAGTCACAGCCTTTGTGTTTGCAAGCCCGAAGGTAGGAAACGAAGGATTCAGGAATATATTCAATGGACTCAGCAATCTTCATCTCTTGCGCATTGAAAACAGATTAGACATTGTCACTGATCTTCCTCCTTCCGAAATTTCATACAGAAAAGTGGGAATGAAGTTAAGAATTAAGAGTCACAAGTCAGCATTATTGAATTTAACGGACGGGCTTCAACTTCATGACATAATACCTCAGTCGCATAATATGAAGGAGTATCTCCAAGGAGTTACAAATAAATCCGTAAAGTCCTCACTTGGCAATAGGGCCATAGCCAGGAAATCACAGTTGGGGCAGCCAAGGAGTAAACTTTATTTAATGAGGGGGCTGAAACATAAAAAATAAGTGACAGTCATGTTGGTGCTAATTTTCCTTTTCTGTTTTACCAAAGCTTTGTTTACAGTATTGTGTTGTTGGTTTTATTTGGGACTAGTTCATTGGTGTTATCTTTGTTTCCCAAGTCCCTTATCATTTGTCTGTTGAGTGGTTTTAATGTACCGTGTGTGGTTCATTATATTAATAAAGATGTTTACAGTTAAAATTACAGATATATGTTTTTTGAATCCAAGGGCTGCGTTTGTTTCAGTTTTGGGAATACTACTTTTAGTATTCCCAAAAAAGTTAAACAGTAAAATACCCAAAAACTTAGATTTTTGGGAATATTACTCTCAATATTATTTAACTTTTTTTAAACCCCTTAAATTTGATAATTTAATTAAATACCCCTAAATATTTTTTTTTAAATTACAAAAACACCCCAATAATCCACATTTACCAGATTCCGGCCACCACCACCGAAAAATTGCCGGAATCTGGTAGGATGGCGCACTACATGCTGAATCTGGCCAGAGGCGCCGATCTAGCCTTTTCCTAACCAGAGTCTATCCGTGGATCCTGGCCGGTAAAGGTTGATAGCAGGCCAAAGATCTCGGCCGTTGAGGGCCGATCTTTGGCCGTAACACTGGCCACGACGGCCAACAAACGGTCGCTGCCAACCATCAACGACGACCGCTTGTCAAGGCGCCACCGGTAGTAGCACGCAGAGCTCGACTGCAGATCGCTTTTTCCTACTGCATCAACGACGCACGCTTGTCACGCCATTGAGAGCAAACACGCCATACTGCCAGACATCAGACAGGCCCGGCCAGATCCACCGTGGATCCGTGGCCTAAAAGGCCAGATAGCGATCTGTACATCGTACGCACGTACATCCAGACCGTGGTAAGCGTGCATCCGCGGTCACGATCCGGCCGATCCAACGGTGATCGCGCCCATACGATAAGATCCAACCGTATGCCCATATGGCGACTTCGCCACCTCCGGTGGTAGTCGCCACCGGGGGTGTTTGAGGGTGGGTTAGGGGTATTTTTGTTAACTTTTAATGTTTTATTATAGGGGGTATTTTGTAAAAAAAACATAAAAGGTATTTTATTAATTTAAAAATTATACATCGTAATACCCGCCCAATTCAACTTTTTTTTAACTTTTTTCAAAAAACTTTTCCCAAAACCCCTAAATTTTGAACCAAACGGAGCCAAGATTTTTCTGAGGTGAGGTTTTCCTCTTTCTTTTGTATTCTTTTTATTTTTTCAATGAAATTACCGGGATTACCCAAAAAAAAAATAATAATAATAATAACTTTTAAGAGTGAAACAATGAAAGAAAAAGAAAATGGAACTGAATTGCACTGAAATTTATAGCAGTTATACCTTGGCTACACGGAAGCTGAGCTAATCTTCAATCCCTTTGACTTCAACAACAGAGCACATGTAGTTTATAAGCAAGAAATTTGATATCATAAATTTCAATATATATATACGACTTTCTTACTTAAATTTTGTGAGGCCCATGTTGAAACACTATTAGATTCATCATCATTGGACTGAAACATGAATCTTACTAGAGTATATATATATATATATTTCTTGATTAAAAGGGGCTAAATTTTTGGCATTAAGTAAACAAATTTGTAATTCTGTTGATTAGTGTAAGAGGCTTGGATTTTAGTTCAAGGGTTGAACCTAATGGCATAACCATGATTTCAACCTTGTGTGGCTGAACGTTGTAGACGGAGGTACGATGCTAGCAAAGGACAAGAGAGGGAGGCAATTCTCTAAAAATCAATCGTGAAATAAAATAATTTCTTTTATCAAACAATTTTATTAAACTTTTATATTAATTTCTCATCCTGAAACACCCAGATTTCTACACAACAACTCTATCTTCTTTGGTTAAACTTCAAGCCATCATAATAAGCTTTACACACGAAGGTACTAGGTCACACTTAAGCTCCTCTCAAATTTCAATAGTGAAGAATCAACTTTGGAACAATAACGGTAAAGGAGAAGCGCAAAAAAAAAAAAACAAAGAAACAAAAGTTGAAAAAAATTATTACAACACCTTTGGGTTTGAAGTCTAGGATAGAGAAATTGATCCTTAAATTTCAATTTGCTTTTCTTTCCTTTTTTCTACTTTCTATATCTTTTTTTAATTTAGATATAAACGAGTTTCTCTATTTTTTTTTTTTTCCATTTATTTTATTTTAAAATTTTTAAAGTTTTATAATTCAACCCTTTTTTAATTCTATTTTACTAGTTTTTTCAATTTTTTTATGATTTTATAAATTTAGAATTCAAAATCTATAAGTAAATAATTGTTGAACTAACCTACCACGATTATACATTTCTTTTTATGCAATATAACAATCCTATTCTTATGCATTAAATGTCAATGTCCTAAATAAACTTAAAAAATAATAATAATAAATAACATTATAATAAAACCATATAATTAATTAAAATATGCAATAATTAACAAAACAATTTGTTAATTATGTAAGTGAAAGCTGCAATGACAAGAAGTATAAGAATGGAGAAACGAATTCTTAATTTCCAATTCTTAATATTCTCATTATTAAACAATTTGTCCCTTTCTAATAATGAGAATATTTTATTCGAGTCTGAAAGATGCCATCCAAGGTAAAATGCCCAAAATGTTCACGTCTACAAATTTCAAACAAAATCGGGAAGGGCTGAAATAGGTATTTCATAGAAAAAAAAAATTATAATTACATTAGAATCGCAATTTTTTATATAAATTTTGGGTTTGCGATGCGTCCGCCGCTGGCTGAACATGCTGCAAAGGTTGATCACCCACCCCCAAGTAAAGTACTCAACTAACACATTGTATATTCAATTTTCCATTTGAATGTCTCATTGTGAATGATATAAAATTGATACAGTCAAATACCAATTTTAGCTTAAAATAAAGGCAATGTAAAATCACCAAAAGATCAAATTAACGGTCTTGACAAATAAGAAAAAAATTTAAGTGAGAATTTAATCGAAGACAAGATATATGTGATTCACCCAATTGGTTCACGTCCATGGAAAAGGTATGAAAAATGTTTCACTAAGAATGAAAAGTAGTACAAGCTTAAAAATCACTCAACTCTTGATTTCAAAGGCTCTCTCGCTCTCAATCAATGGAGGCTATCGTAGAGTTTTTACTTGTGTTGGCTCTCTCTTGAGGATGAGTTTATCGTGCCACAATTCTCACTCACTTACAATACACTAATCACTCTATTATTAGATTCTTTGAAGGATAAAAATTACATTTATATAGTGATTTTTTTTTATAACGTACCTCCTTGACCACCAGACTAACTTCATAGGATTTAATGAATCCTAATAAGTTATAGCAAACATGCACTTGACGCAAATTCTTAAACGTTTTTTTCCATCAATTCTACAGCAACCCTGTAACTCCATTTTGGCAACATTTTTCAATTTCCATCAAGTGGCATATGAGCCACAGGTCACAAATGAGACAAGATAACTTCCACATGAATTTATTAAATATAAAATTTTATAAAACCAGAATTATTCATGACAAAATTACTGTAAATCTAAACCCAGAAAGTCGACCAATTCATTATTATATTTTTAATAGTTAGACTTTCCAATAGCTTATGGGCGCTTATAAAACATATAATAAACATCAAAATGGATAGTGAAACAATATAGTTTCCTTTCTCAAACAGTTTTTTATTAAAATTTTATATTAATACATATATTTTATCACAAAATTTTGAACGTTAACAAGAATGAAACACAATTCAAATAAGAAAAACACGAATACAACAATACACATGAAGTTTTTTTTTTATTATTTAAAAAAAAAAAACCTAGTATAATAATTATGGTAAAAGAGAGTTGAATAAAAATTATTACAACACCTTTGGTTTTGAAGTCTAGGAAAGAGAAATTGAATAAATTTCTAGTTTCTTTTTTCTAATATATATATATAAACGAGTTTCTCTATTTTTATTTTTATTTTTCCATTTTTTTTGTTTTTTAATTTAATTTTATTTGATTTTAAAAATTTTATGTTTTATAATTCAACCTTTTTTTTAGTTCTATTATACCAGTTTTTTTTCAATTTTTTATGATTTTATAAATTTAGAATTAAAAAAACTATTAGTAAATAACTGTTAAATTAACTTACCACTATTTTATACAATTAAATATCGAAAAATTAATATTTTTGAGATCATGAAAATTTATTAATTAATCGATATATATTATTTAATCGTATAAATTAATAAATTATTAATTGAATGTTATGTAAGTGAAAGCAACAATGACAAGAAGTATAAGAATGGAGAAACGAATTCTTAATTTCCAATTGCATACATTAATTGATTAAACAATTTGTCCCTTTCTAATATGAGAAAATTTTATTTAAAGTTGAAAGATGCCATTCAAAGAGAAATGCCCAAAATGTTCACGTCTGTAAATTTCAAACAAAATCAGGAAGGGCCGAAATAGGCATTTCATAGGAAACAAAAATGTATGATTATATTAGAATCTCAATTTCTTTTTTTTTATATATATAAATTTTTTTATATATATAAAATTGATACAGTCAAATACCAACTTAAAATAAACGCAATGGAAAAACATCAAAGGATCAAATTAACTGTCTTGACAAATAAGAGAAAAATTTACGTGGGAATTTAATCGAACACAAAATATATGTGATTCACCCAGTTGGATAATGTCCACGGAGAAGGTATGAAGAGTGTTTCACTATGAATGAAAAGTAATACAAGCTTAAAAATCACTCAACTCTTTGATTACAAAGGCTCTATCACCCTCAATCAATGGAGTTTTTACTTATATTGGCTCTCTTGGGAATGCCACTCACTTGGCATACACTAATCACTCTATTGTTACTTTCTTTGAAGGATAAAAATTAGATTTATGTAGTGATGGGAAGTTCCACTATTTTCCTTGATAATATGACTTCAATTTGAGTCGAAATAATAAAATTGAGATAAAAACATTACTTTGTAAAGTAATGTTTGGCACAATAAACTTCGACTCACCACGGTAAACTTAAAATCATTATCACGAACTAGAATTCATTATAACAATGTAAATTCTAGAATTTGATAGCGAAAATCTTTTTCTACAACGAATATGTAGCAAACTTTATTCGCTATAATGATTCTTATCTCGCTATAGGAAATATGCGCTTGACGAAAATTCTAAACTTTTCATTCCACCAACTCTGCAGCAACTCCACAAAATCGACCAATTCATTATTATATTTTTAATAGTTAGACTTTTCAATAGCTTATGGGCGCTCATAAACCATATAATAAACATCAAAATGCATTGACCTACTGGCCTTGGATGCTTAAAACTTGGCGTGGGTATTGATATACTATTGCTCGCTTCCCGTCCGGGAGAGAGATTTACTGCTAAGGAAACACAGGTACGGTTCAGTCAAGTCCAGAATCGGCATATCTAGAACTTTTGAATAAAATTGTGAGCTTCCTATCAATTTCTGATACTGTGTTTTTACCAAACGCATATGTATTTAAATCTGCAAGAGTTCATAACAAACGCATATGTTTTTATTTTTTATTTTTTATTTTTTGACTCTTTCCTTTGTTCTTTTCAAAGACTTTGCCATTCAGATCTAATTATATATCATATCTTTTTAAACCTTCCTTACATCTCACACACTTGATATATAGTATTATTCTTCCTATAAAGGTTGATATATATATATATTTGTTGGTTATAAACGCTACACACTTCTATGTTTTGTTTTCAGAGATGCCCATTACAAAAGATTAAAAAAGAGTGACTATTGTTTCTCGTGTGGACAATAAGAAAGATATAACCCAAAGAAACCGACTCGAAGATGGGCTAGCTCAAATAACTGAGGAAAATAAAAGACTTAAAGAAATCCTTCTATTCGCTTGGAAGCATTTCAAGAAAGAGGCTGAGAGTGCGGAGGAAAATAAAACCTGCTGTATTGTCAACTCAAGGAACAGACAGCCCGAAAAAACCTGCTTAATTAGATTACAAGCCAACCATAACACATAACGAAAGAAAACGTGGCCAAGAATTGTTCGCCCGGCAACCAACTATAAACAAAAGATCTCGCCTTTGAACTGGAGATAAAGCAAATGGTTCTGTTACTTTTCAAAGCATTTTGTCAAACAAACTGTTCAATCTAAAATGATATGCACAATTAGTAAAAGTACTGAGAATTGTATCTCTTTATGGTTTCAACTCAAGGAACAGACAACCCGAAAAAACCTGCTGTATTGTCAACTCAAGGAACAGACAACCCGAAAAAACCTGCTTAATTAGATTACAAGCCAACCATAACACATAACGAAAGAAAACGTGGCCAAGAATTGTTCGCCCGGCAACCAACTATAAACAAAAGATCTCGCCTTTGAACTGGAGATAAAGCAAATGGTTCTGTTACTTTTCAAAGCATTTTGTCAAACAAACTGTTCAATCTAAAATGATATGCACAATTAGTAAAAGTACTGAGAATTGTATCTCTTTATGGTTTAAACAATATATATGATTTCAGTAGTATTTATTATCTTTTGGGAAGAAAGGCTTGGTTATATCTGATGGATTGTCGATGCCAATGTGTTGTGCTAGCTACTGCAGTCGGCATTGGTCATGTTATTGTTGAGAGACCGTGCGACGGGAAACATACATTCGAGATTAATAACATATAAATAAAATCACACCACACAAAAAGACATGATATATGTGGTTTGGCATTGTCCGTCTACATCCACTGATGAGAGAAATCCACTATAGTTTCATGAATATGATATACAAGAGTACACAACACTATAAACTTGATATATAAAACAGAGCATAAACAATCTTAATTTTTAACCATGCTCAATCTAGTACCTAGATTGGAAACAACTCTAATTTCTAAGACACTCTCCAAATAGTGTTTTAAAACCCTTACATCAAATACCTTGTGTTTTTATATTCTCTCATAACCTTGAATTGAATTTTACTACTATATTTATTTATAGGTAGAATATGAGATATTTTATTTCTAATAGAATTCATATTTTAATTCCTAATAGGACTCATAAATTCTATTCATATTTATAATTGTATTCTTTATTAAATAGTTTTCCTAAAGACATACAATTTCACATGGGAATAAATTCATAACCTTAAAGTGGTTTTCACCACTATATTTATAGGTAGCATATGATATATTTTATTTCAAATAGGATTCATATTTCAATTTCTAATGACTCATAAATTATATTCTTATTTACAGTTATATTATTTATTAAATAGTTTTCTTAAAGATATACAATTTCGTATGAGAACAAACAGGAAAGCGAGCCACAATATCTCATTCATATTTCAATTCCTAATAGGAGTCCTAAATTCTATTCCTATTTACAATTGTATTATTTATTAAATAATTTTCATAAAGATATACAATCTTATATGAGAATAAATAGAAAAGCAAACCACAATATCTCAATAGTTATCAAGTTAGTATCACGACTAATTGGAAACAAACTTGAGGCTCTAATATGATAAATGCGGTTTGGGTAGAACTCACCCCTAAAAGCTAGCTTAAGGAATGAGAGAGTCTAACTACATATATATACCATAACGCTCACTGGATTGGCAATGTGGTATGGATAAATACAATTTCTAACAATTACAATTCAATAAAAATCAGTTCATCAATTTTAGTTTGTTATCTAAAAGCAATATTATCCTAATAACATAATTAAAAACATAATATTTTGTTCAGAATTCAAACTTATTCGTAAACAATTTTATTGACACAATTTTGGGTATAAATTTCACGTTCCTGAATTGTAACATTACAGATATGAAGAAACGATATCTCAAATCAAACCAGGCCTCTTAATTTGGTCTGTTTCATAAAGGAAACCAAATAGTACTGTTTTCATTGACAAATAGAACCTAAAATCATCAAAAATTACCATTTAAACTTTTTAATTACACTGAGTAACTTCTCCTTCTTAGGTTCCGTAGCTTTCTCTTCTTTGAAGGAAAAATTATGTTTACGCGGCTTGAAGAGAGCCCATCTGCGATAGGTCGAACTCACAATATCACAAATGAGACGAAATTGTAGAATTATGTACAGGATGGCTGGACCTGAAGCCATGCCGGTAACAAGATGAGCACACCATCTCTTTCCGTCATCGAAGACAATGAAAAACGTTGTACAAAACACTGCCATCATTGCTACTACTGATAAGAAAAGTGTTAGAAGTCCTATAAGCAACATCGTAGGCAACCGCCAAATGAAATCTTTTTCTGCATAGCGCGAAGTCAAAATGGATAAGAAGGTTAAAACGGAGCAAGAGGATAATGCCAGCGATGCTCCATCTGCTATGGCAAAAATTGTGAATGAATCTTTTAAAAGGAAATTAGGTGACCCAGTGTCTTGTTTGGTGCCACCTGGTATAGTGAAAGCAGCAGCAAAAGCTACAGTAGCAATAAGTGTTGCCACAATCATGCATGAATTTGCAGTGTCCTTCATCCATTTCTCTCCCTCTTTTTTTAAATCCTTATGCTGCTCAGAAAATAGAACTTCAGGAGTCTTCCCTTTCTTATTTTTCTCTTGGGCATCCAATGGATGGATAATTTCACGCACTTCCTACAGTTAATGTTATGAAATATGTTATTAAAGGAAAAAAAGGAAAAAAAAGTTTTTATTTTACACACGAGAATATTGATGATTATTTAAATAATTACCTCAAACCATAACAACTCTCGCTGCAGTTGAAGAGCTGCTCCTGATACAATACTGAGCCGATCTGGTGGTGCCAAAATTCCAGCCAAATGCAAGATATTATTCCCTTTTTTTTCATGTTTTAATGTAGCTATTAGATCTTTAAATGAACCAATCTGATGTATGAGTTTGAAGATGTCGTTCTGACGATATTTTACAGCATAATGAAAGATGGTATAATTATTCTCATCCACTTCAAATAACAAATCAGGATACTCTCGAATAAGAATGGTTAGAAACTCAATGTTTCCATGTTCTGCGGCAACAAATATGAGTTTCCTATCTTTTGGCTTTTCAATGAATTGTGAAATTTTTGAATTATTTCGAACTATGACCTGTTTCCAGAGGCGTTTGATCAGTTTGGCTGCTTTTGGGTCCAGCTTCTTTTTGAGGAATATGAAGCGACCTGACATTACAAGTTTTGTTGAGTCAACTTTAGTTCACCGAAAAAGAGATTTCAATTTGAACAGGTGATTCTCGTATAGGACCTGCTCAGTATTGATATCAATGAATAATAAATTAATTTATATTTCAAATTATACGTTTTCTAACAACGAAAGGAAAACTTTAATCTTAGTGATTTAAGTGCAAATTTCCATTCAATATGCGCTCCTAAATCACAATTGTCAAATGGAAAGGTAAATTAGGTTGTGGAAGTGTTAAAGATTTGAGAAGACTAACATAGACTGACGCATCTTTCCCAAAATCCTTGCTTATTGACAATAGGCATTCGAGCCAAGGCATGCAAAGCTGTCTCAACTCCTGCACCCATTGCACTTGCTGAATCTTCAGATTTCTCCACCAACTTAAGCGCAACATCTGAGAATGCAACAAAGCAAATGGTGGATGGAACATAAAACCAATTAAAAATAGTATTTTATCAAAATCATTTCTGGGTTCGTACCATATAAACCATTGCTTATCATATTGACAAGCAATTCGGGGCGAGGGTCCTCAACAGTAGTATCCTTATAGAGGTATTTTACCATCTCTTTATGGCCGAACAAAGCTGCCATCTCTAGTGGTAGCATAGCCATTCTACCTGGGATCATGGCTAAGCTGTCAATTTTTTTGTCTCTGGGACCAACAAGTTCTTTTTCTTTGACCTTATCCATCATCAGTTTCGCAAGTTTCACGCTTCCGCACGCAGCAGCGAGACAAAAAGGCGTATCTCCTGCTTTATTTTTCATATGTAGTAAATCCATTTTGTCTATTGGCAAATTTTCTAGCAGCTTTTTCACAAAGGTGTAGCGCTTAGCTGTAACAGCTATGTGAAGAGCAGTATCCTCGTCCTTTGATATCTTAGCTGTTATATCATTTTTATAATCCTTATAAATTTTTTCGGCGTTCTTCCAATCACCGTCTATTGCAGCTCGATACAATTTTAAGTGTCGAAGTCTCTCCTCTTCATCAGCCAAATTGAAAAAAATAAAAATAGTAATTTAAGGATACAGGTAACAGAGATGATGAAATGATATTGGTTTAAAATTAAGCAATTGATAGGTAATCAAGGAGAGAAATAAAAGTGAGGAGAGTTGTGTATTTTTAATATAATTGAGCCTTTAGTAACAAGCAAATGAAAACCAGGATTCCCCACCCCCAAATCAGCCAAATCATGAATTCAACTTTTCTTTTATAATTTTGTTGAAATTTATCGCTTCATACCATTTCCTCTTAGCCTATTTCTATATACTATTAATTAAGCAAGCTTTCTTTATCTGGTTGCTAGAGTATTTACAAAATAACCAAGAGAAATAGATTTGTTACACTTTCAGGCATTCAGCAAAAGTTCATTAATTATATGCCGGAGAAAAATGAAGCTATGAAAAAGCAAGATGTAGATAAGATTCCCGATCCATCTTGAGGGAAACAAAAAAATAAAAAATAACACACACATATATAATTGCCCTAACTATATAGCAATATCAAAGCATACCAGTCGATACAATCTCAACACTTTCTCTTATTGCCGCAGTTCCCGATTTAAGGACATCCGCCATGTCCATGATTTCTTGCTGGGTATGAATTAGTGGATATCTGCAGTGAACTCTCAAAGAGTAGATTAATAAAATATGGTATTCTATTAAAAGAATTAGATATCTTATAAAGAAACTTTACGTCTTTCTTTATAAATATAGAAACTTGAGGTCTTTCTTTATAAAATATCGTATTAAAATTAGATTTTAATTTTCCTCTTGTACAGTACTTGGGTCTTTAAAAGAGCAGAAACTTTACAACTGGCATTAGAGAGAGAGAGAGAGAGAGAGAGAGAGAGAATAAAGAAAAAATCTGCCAGCTTGATCAATTTGACCGAATTGCAGGTCAAATCAGGTAATTAATACGAGAATATGAACACAAGTGGAAAATTCATAAAGAAAGACTTCGACGGTCAATAATTCATTATTGACAAATGTGAATGCAAGAAACAGCCAGCGAAAGACCTCCTTAAGTCAAATTAAGCATGATTCATGAATCACATGGACTGAATTTCTTATAATATTTTATAAGTGGAGTCATCAACCTAATCTCTATCATAATATTTAATTTCTACATATTGCTATACAATAATACATTTATTACATCATACCCATTGCATCATAATTTGTTGCATCATAAAAACTTATTAACTTATATTATATTCTATATCATGGTATCCTTGAAATTGTAATTAAAAAATATATATGTGTAATGTCTTTCATTTTTTTCTTTATAGTATTTTTATCTTATTTATTATTAAGATTATTCATTAATACAACATATAACGTGTATTATTCCAAGTTTTATATCCAATTATATATATATATATATATATAGAGAGAGAGAGAGAGAGAGAGAGAGAGTAGATTAAAGAAAAAATCTGCCAGCTTGGTCTGTTTGACAGAATTGCAGGTCAAAATCAGGTAATTAGTCCGAGAATATTAACACAGGAAATTATACAAGAAGAAACTTCAAAGAAATTAAAGCGACGATACCAGGAACAATCAAGAAACTAAAGCAGTGATACCAGTAACAAAGGTTTGATTGGTACTCGGTCACATAAGATTGTTGTAGATATAGAAACATAGAATAAATAACGGTCGTAATACATGTAAATCTGTCTTTCAAATTCCGAAACAAAATTTTTTACTTGTATTTGAAATAGAAATTGTTTGATTTTTTGATGTAGAAACATAGAATAAACATAGAATGTTTCACTATAAATAAAAAGTACTAGAAGCTTAAAAATCATTAACTCTCAATTATGTTAGGTTAGTGTCAAACTACATCAACAGGTATACAAGACACTCCGATGAACTCAAGTTTAAGAATCACGTATATAAATAAGGGTCTTTAATTATTTTTTAAAGAAATTAGAGAAGGAGAAAGAATGACTACTATTTTGGAGATCGGAATTCTTGCAGTTTTCGTCACCAATTAGAGAAGTTTTTTTATTTTTCTTTATTGAACTCATGTTTGTTAGTCCAATGATTTTTTTTTATCATTGCAATTATGAACTAAATTCCTTTTCTAGGGCTAAAGATGTAGCTGAATTTATGAATATGTGTTGACTTTATTGTTGTTAATTTTAGTTGAGCATTAATTCTAAAGTTTTACTATTGTGTGTAATGTTTTCAATTCTTAAGGGCCGACAGTTAAATGATTTTATAGGTTGGGTTGAGATCAAGAGATAAAACCTGATTAGTCTAAGGTAATAAAACTATAAATTGAGCGAACGCTAGAAATAGGTTACCGCGATCTGTGAGACTCTGGTAAATTCCATAAAATTTAATGATCTCTTAGCTTTTAAATCCACATTAGAGATATTTTGGGTTATTGCTTAAGGGTTAATTCGCTAATGGTTCGAGAGAAAGTTAGTGAAATATCAAGGAGTTTGGCCTTTAGAATAAGCTTAATTAGGTTAGTAATAATTGTCAATGTATAGGATTAAATTGGTGCGAAATTTGTGCCTTAGGTTTAGTCATATTGATCTTTTTACCAAAGTATTAATAAAGTTTTGCTTTTGTTTAGTTTTTAGTTTGTTTTATTTTTCATTAAATCATTCTTAAAATTCCGTTCTATCAAATAGTAATAAAATAGATTAGTTTGGTACTTGGTAAGTAGTTCTCTTGGGATTCAACGCTCGTTTACTCAAGCTTTATTACTTGCGCGATTTCATACACTTGTAAATAGCCTATCAAAAATTTAAAAAAATAAATTATTGCACTAATTACTAAAATCACTAAGTCTAAAAATAAAATTAATCAATAAAAGTACAAAAATTGTAAAGAAAGAAAAACGAAATTAAAATCTTGGGTTGCCTACCAATTAGTGCTTGTTTAAAGTCTTAAGCTCGACTCCTGATTTTCATCAATGAGGATTTTGAAGGAAGATTGAAACCCTCTTGTCTTCATTCACATTCTCAATATAAGGTTTCGATCTTTGGTCGTTTACTTTGAATGTTCCCTTCGTTAGGTGGTGAACCTTTATCGCCCCATGGGAAAACACACGATGAACAATGAACGATCCCTACCATCTTGAGTGCAATTTTCCCAGGAAAAGTCATAGTCTTGAGTTAAATAACAGCGCTTTGCCCCCCCTCCTTAAATTCCTTGTTCACAATATGTTTGTCGTGCCACTGCTTAGTCTTTTCTTTGTAGATTCGGGCATTCTCATATGCATTATTCCGGAATTCTTCCATCTCATTGAGTTGCAGTAATCGTTTTGCTCTTGCCGCTTGCAGATCGAAGTTCAAAAACTTTACTGCCCAAGATGACCTATTTTCTAACTCCACTAGCAAGTGACAAGCTTTTCCATAAACCATCCTATAGGGTGACATTCCTATGAGTGTTTTGAATGCCATCCTATATGTCCATAATGCATCATCAAGCTTGGTTGCCCAATCCTTTCGAGAAGTACTTACCGTCTTTTCCAAGATTTGTTTTAGCTCCCTGTTGGACGCTTCTACTTGGCCACTGGTTTGAGGGTGATAAGGAGTAGCAATGCGATGTGTAACCCTATACTTGCTTAACAACGTCATGAATTGGTGATTGCAAAAGTGAGAAACGACATCACTGGAAATGGCCCTTGGTGTACCAAACCTTGAGAATATATTCTTCTTTACAAACTTGACAATCATGCAAGCATCATTTGATAATGGCCCTTGGTGTGCCAAACCTTGAGAATATATTCTTCTTTACAAACTTGACAATCATGCAAGCATCATTTGATAACGGCCCTTGGTATGCCAAACCTTGAGAATATATTCTTCTTTATGAACTTGACAACCATGCGAGTATCATTTGTTGGCAACGCTACAGCTTCCATCCACTTTGAAACATAATCTACAACAACCAAAATAAAACAGGTAGAATACGAGGAAGGAAAAGGTCCCATAAAATCTATGCCCCATACATCAAACAATTCTACTTCTAGGATATTATTTAAGGGCATGGAACTTCTTCTAGATATGTTCCCAACCCGTTGACATTCATCACAACTCATAACAAAATTAAAAGCATCTTTAAAAAAGTGGGCTAGAAAAATCCTGATTGAAGAACTTTAGCGGCTATCTTTGTTGAACGAAAACGGCCTCCAACTTTCATTGAATGACAATGACGAAGAATATTCATCATCTTTTCCTCTAGTACACATCTTCTTATCATTTGATCGGCACAATGCTTGTACAAAAATGAGTCCTCCCAAAAGTAGTACTTTAAATCTGCAAAAAACTTCTTTTGTCTTTGGGAGTTCATTCTAAGGGGTATAACTTTCTGCATCAAATAATTGGCAATATCTGCGAACCATGTTCCTTCTTGAATGGCGAATAATTGCTCATTTGGGAAGTACTCGTTGATTGGCTTCTCTTCCTCTCAAACTTCTTCATTGGACTCTAATCGGGATAGATGATTAGCCATTTGATATTCCATTTCTTTATTGTCCTTGATTTCCAAGTCAAATTCATGTAGGAACAATACCCACCATAACAATCTTGGTTTGGAATCCTATTTTGCTAGGAGATACTTCAATGCAGCATGGCAAGTGTACACAATAACCTTGGTACCTAGCAAATATGAATGAAATTTATCAATAGAAAATACTACTGTTAAAAATTCTTTTTCAATAATGGCATAATTTAACTGTGGTCATGTTAGAGTCCTACTTGCATAATAAATCACATGGAAAGTCTTACCTTTTCGTTGTCCTAAAATAGCCTTATAGCATAATCACTTGCATCACACATGAGTTCGAAAGGTAGTTCCCAATCAGGCACAACAATAATAGGAGCAGAGATTAATTTTGCTTTTAAACATTCAAATGCATCTAAACACTCTTGAATAAAATTAAAAAGAACATCCTTAACTAATAAATCACAAAGAGGTTTAGAGATTTTAGAATAGTCTTGTATGAATCTCTTATAAAAACCTGCATATTCAAGAAAACTTCTAACAACCTTCACTGAATTCGGAGGCAGTAGTTCTCAATGACTTCAATCTTTGCTTGATCTACCTCAATTTCATTCACGGATATGCGATGACCTAACACAATTCCATCTCGTACCATAAATGGCACTTTTCCCGATTTAACACCAGGTTAGTATCAACACATCTCTGCAAAACCTTAAATAGGTTATTTAAACAATCATTAAAAGAATCACAAAAAATAGAAAATTCGTCCATGAAAACTTCAATGGACTTCTCAACCATGTTAGAGAAAATTGAAACCATGCAACGTTCAAAAGTTGCAAGAGTGTTGCACAAGCCAAAAGACATTCTTCGGTAGGCAAATGTTCTATATCGGCACGTGAAAGTCATTTTCTCTTGATCTTCTAGCGCTATAGCAATTTGATTGTAGCCTGAATATCCCTCTAGGAAACAATAGAACTCATGGCCAACTAACCTTTCTAACATTTGATCGATTAATGGTAATGGGAAATGGTCCTTACGAGTCACGGAATTTAGTTTGCGATAGTCAATACATACTTTCCATCCCCTGATTATTCGTGTTGGGCCAAATGGGAAGGTCATTTCAGGATCTCTAAAAAGCTCTCGAACCAGGAACTTTCCACTTGGAATGCCTTAATGGTGAAGCTATACTGCGAGCATGGAACGCCAAACATTTGCAATACCAATAAGCAGCTTGGGTTTCCATTGTATTTTTTGTTTTTCTTCCATATTTAATGTAAGGTCATGGCCAAATTTCTTTCAATTATAAAGAGATATTATTCATAAACTCTACTTTGTTCATCACTTTTTATTTATTGTTATTTTGTTTGTCATTTGTTATTTATTGTTTCAAAATCGTGACCTAAGCGATCACATCCAAAACTCAAAGTCAAGAGTTCAAAAAAGGCAACTTAGCTTTGTAAGCCATGCCAAAATTTAACTCATGAAGGGAGAAATTCCCCGAACCAACGAAGTTAAACTCAAAAAAATTCGAGTAAAATATGTTGAGGGAAAATCGGTCATAAACCGACGACCAAAACTCGAGATAGACAATTAGTCTAAACTCGGAGTTGTCACACAAGATTTTCGTATATGTTCCAAAAGTTCCTTAAGAAGCGAGCTACACATAACTTGGAGCAAAATCGAATTTTTTATGTTAAGTCTGATTAGGACGATCAAAACGACTCTACAAAAATAAAAATTTCTTGACAAAATGGCAAAATAAATTTTTCATTAATTGTACTAGTTTAGTTATAGACTAAACTAAAAACAAGAAGATAAAAAAAAAAAAAAAAAAAAAACATCTCTAAGCAGTAGGAGCAGTGGCATCATTGCTAGTAAGAGTAGGGAGTTCGTCGCTAATGGAGGGAGAAGGATCGTCGAGAGTAAGAGTCTTGGCAGCCTCTTAAGGAGCAGGAGCCAGGACATCCTTTAGAGGCCCGACATGAGGAAGGTCAACAACAATAGGCAACAGTGTGGCTAGGAAAGCCAGATCTTCAACCTCTTGCTTAACATTGGCATCTTTCTCTCTTTCCTCGACCTTTTCTTCACCTTTATCGTCAACCTCGGAGTTGTCTAAATAGACATACTCCATGCCTTGGGCCTCATTTTTCATCTTGTCGACCTCTTTCTGATAAACTCTTGGAAGGAAGGAAAAGTCGAGCGAAGGGTGTGCTTCCTACAACTTCTACACAAGGAAGACCAATGTTTCCCAAGCATGGCTCGTGATGGCCGAGTTTAGCTACCTGATATCGAGCCTGAGCCATTCAACCTCAGCCTTGGCCCCTCTGTGACTTTTCACCTCCTTGGTAAGCTCGAGCGTGGCTTCCCAATCTAAGGCAACCTTTTGAGCCTAGGCAAACTGGGAATTCAACTTGTTGTTAGCACCCTACTACTGTGACAAACTTTTCTCAGCCTTGACCGCCCTCTCTTCAGCCTTTGCTCGAGTGGTCTCACTTTAGCCTTTGCTCAAGTGATCTTGCTTGCCTTGATTTTTTCAAGGAACTCCCTTTTCTTGACCTAAAAGGCCTCGACCTCTTCCTTAAGCTGATCAAGCTTGGCTTGCTTCAAGTCCCTCTCCTTTTCAGCCAAGTCGGCCCTAGCCAAGGCATTCTGTTTTACCTTCTTTACCTCCTACCATCCCAGATGAGTACCCTCCAATGTGGGGTAACTCTCATCAAAGAGAAGCTTGGTCGCCATGCAAGCCTGAAAAGAAAAAAGAGTCAACGGAGAAGAAGGAGAAGCATATAAAAAAGGAAAAGGGGCAAACTAATAATACCTTGGTCACGTAGTTGCATACCCAACCAAGCTGCTAGTGGCGAGATGAATCTTTGATACCCGTAAAAGTCCACGGGGTGATGGTGTTCTTGACCACCGAGGCCCCAATGCCAATATGGTCGGGGAGCTCATTGATCAATGTGTCGAGTGCGGCCTCACTTGCGTCGTCTTCCTTTTTGCCTCCACGCTGGGGCGAGCTTGATTTACTTTCCATGGGAATGGCAGCCTCACCCGTGGCAACATACTTCTTCTTTGCCAAGTCCTTGGTTGCAGATTTCTTAGGGCCACCAGCTTGCCCTACGACTTCTTTGCCTGAGCCATTTTGTTGCTTGGTAACCTTCTGCTTTCCTGAGCCCCTTTATGGCTCCGTCGATTTCTTCTTGCCAAAGCCTTCTTGCTACTCCAACATCTTCTTCTTGTCCAAGCCATCATGCTACTCAGGCATTTTTTGTTTCCTTGAGCCTCCAATTGGCTTGAGGGTTTCCTTCGCCAAGCCCTTTTGGAGCTCGAGGGCACCCTTCTCCTTGACTGCCTTAGAGGTAGTCATGGGCTTCTTCGCACTTGGGCCTTCCCTAAGCTTACCATCGCTGTGCTTGAGGACCAAGAATGAGGTACCCTACCCAGATGCCCCAACAATATCAACGGCCTATTTCTTCACTAGAGCGACCGACGGTTTCTTGGCAGCCCTAGGCTTTGTCATCGTCTTCTTTAGGCCTTTAGGTTTTTCAACCCACATATTTGGGAAGGGTTTCAAACATTCAACGACCTAATCGAGCAAAACAGAGAAGAAGCTAGCAAGTAAGCACTTACCTTTCTCAAAAATGGTTTTGAATTTGGCTTCATCGGCACAAAAGTTGTACTCTCTTAATCAAGGAAGCACGATAAGCTTGATAATGTTGCGCTCTTCCTCGGAAAGATTACTGAAACGCTAAAGCCGCTCTAAGCTCACTTTAGGAAGAAAATTTTGCCCAATGTTTAGTTCAAAGCAAAGGAATTTGGTTAGTTCAACAATCGAGCTTCAAAACATTCTTTGCACGAATAAAGGTCAGAATCTTACTAGCTTTTAGATTAAAAATGCCGATCTCCCCAACCTCATAGAAAAAATATTGAGATTCCCAATGTGGAACTTTCACTAGGATGACAATCAAACCATTAAAATGTACTTTTCTTACCTTGGAGAGATAGTACGTTTGGTCTTGATTATTTTTCAATCTATACAAATGGACAAGCTCCTTCACAGATAGCTCACCCAAGTTAGCTACTCGATACGATATGTACATGCCGATTATAATAATATACGAGTTCGTCGACAACTGAAGAGGAACGATACCAAATCGTTCGAAAGCACTAGCAATAAAGCAATGAGGGGGAATGGATATCGTACACCTCAAGAGTGTATCAAAAACCACCACATGACCAGCAATGGGACTTTTATGGGAGAAGCCTCTTAGAGCCTAAAGGAAAGTTAAGGTGCATAAACTTCATTTATGCGCATAATAACCTCGGCCCCAATCGAGGAATATGGTTCCTTTCAGGGCCTATGGGCTGGAGATTTCTTCGACTAAGGAATCTCCATGGAAGCGCGGTTAGAAGAGCCTTCCACATTAGGATTCGAGCTCCATACAACAACGTCCTCGAAAATCTTAGGGATTACATTCTCTAGAATCGATGAGCCCGCTGGAGAGTCGAACATTTGATCAATGTTGTAACTACTCGATGAAGACATGGTTAAAGCTAGCCTTTGAGTTCCTAAAATAGAAGGAAACATGTGTCAGAGCTAAAAAATTTGGCGACCTATCCACACGTTGCTTTTAGTTCAGCCACTTAGAGTAGCTCATGTCAGACAACAAACACAAACGAGATATCAAGATTCCCTTGGCCGCCACTGCAAACCTCCTTAAACCCAGACCCATCGGAAACACACTAAAAAAACCCTAATAAAGCCCTAAAAATGTGGCCACAACAATGGCCACCTTCAACTGCAAAAAGGTATAAAAACAAGTACAGGAGGGAAAGAAGCCTTACCGAAGCATAAAGATAAAGGAAACTCATTGGAAAAGCATTGTGAAATCAAAAGAGTAGTGATGGAATAAGGAAAGAAATCTGGAAACTTTTGCAAAATGTGTCGGATTTCTAACGAAGTTGTCTGCTTTTATAGTGGTTTCCATTGGAGATGAAGGGGTGGAATTCGATCGTGGATAGGTCACCTCAAGTTTGAGCTTCACACACTTGTTTTCTTCCTATTTCAGGTATCTAGAAGTGAGCTTGAAAATTATCCTCTAGCGATCAAAGCATCAAACAGTGGTTTCAAGAGGGCTCATCGGCGACTTCAACTATTCGCAAGCTCCTCAGATGCAACCTCTACTGAGGAGGTGGAGGCCCAACCAGGAGGTAGACTTAGGATAGAGTCGAGGTCCATGATTAGTTCAATGGACCTTGATCGCATAAAGGAACAGTATGTGACCCAACTCCCCTTGAGGGCTCTGGGGGACTTCTCGTGGAAAGTTTCCCCTACACATAAGGTGGCGATCTATGAGGTCTTGTTGAGGTGTGGCATGTCAGTCCCACCTCACTTTTTCATGGCCGTTGCCTTTGAAAGATTCAGCCTAGATCCCTTTCAATTGATGGGGAACTCGTATATAATAATGGTAGGCATTTATATAGCATACTAGCTCCCCATAATAGGTAAGATCTCTGTGTACAACCTAATCCACTGATATAGTCTTAAGAAAAGCAAAGACCAAATGGGGTACCTCTCCACGATGAGAAAAACATGTTTGAATGGCCTAGTCAAAGTCCCAAAAAAGCTCAAAAAATGGGACTCCAGATACTTCTTCTACGAATCCGAGGAAGATCGATCCTTCTCCCCGAAAGCAAGTAAGTCTCTAGTCATGTTTTGTAGGTTAAGGCTTTGTAATCAGATATGTGAGCTAATCCAACCTTTTCCCTTTGTAGTAAACATCGACCAGAACTTCGTCAAGGCCAAACATCGTAAAAGGCTCCAACTTTTTAGCGAGCTTCTTGCCAACAAGCGCAACGTCACCAACCTTATCACGCTTGCACACCTAAAAGCATACAGGTTTTTTTGGGACATTGTGCAGTTTTAGACCATCTTCGAAAAAGTTAAGTCTTCAATAGCCTGAAGCCTTCCCACCTGAAAACACTTTTGACTCGCTTTGCAAATATGTGGGCTGAAAAGCCTAAAAATCTCAAGAAGAAGACGATGGCTTGCTAGGCTGCTGCAAGGGGTCAATCTAAGAAACAACCTGCGGTTTGCACAGAACTGGCTCGGGTTGGCTCCTCGCCAACTGCTAAGCGACTTAGGGGTGGGCTTAAAGAAGGTCGTAGTTCTAAGAAGTTCGCAACTTCCCTCAAGGTAGTTGCGAAGAAGGATGCACTCAAGCTCTACAAGAGCTCAACCAAGAAGATCATTGAGCCAATAGAGGGCTTGGTGAAGAGCGAATTGCGCAAGCCAGTTGGAGGCTTAATTATAAAGGTTGTCGAGCCCTTTGGCAGCTCGAAGAAGCCCCTAGTGAAGATAATCCGTGGGAGAAAAATGGCTTCTATGGTTCAAGCTGCCGTGTAAGCAAAAGAAAGGGCTAACTTGTCACATCAATGCGACAAGGAAGGAAGGGATGTATCGGTCAAGGCTCAGCTTGACTAGCTAATCAGCCAGCTCCCTAAACGAATGGGTGCTACGGCTATAGTGGTCAGGGACGTTGTGTCTTAACGACTGTATGAACAGTATAAGTCGTACCCTCCTCCCGAGCTACTTTCCTGCTCATGTAGCATTATCACCAAGGTATGAATAGCTTGCTTTCTCTTCTCTTTCTTTCTTTTCTCCCTTTTTTTTTAACTGATTTCTTTTTCTCTTTCTTTTCCTTTTAGACTTGTATAATGGTCCAACTCCTCTACCACGAGAGCTATTTGACCTTGGAAAACTCAGAAAATGTCTCAGTAGTGGTGGAAAAAGCAAAAGAGGACACCTTGGTGAAGGAAAATAAGGCTGATGAGAAAAATGAGGCACTACAGGCGAGCTTGAACAGGTGAAAAAAAAGCATGCTGAGGCCCTTGTTCGCCATGAAGTGGAGTTTGGCAACAAACTTTCCCAAGTCAAGGTCGCTAAGGAGAAAGCGACCAAAGACTTGGCACAGCAACAAGGTGCCAACAATAAGTTGGCATCGCAGCTCAAAGATGCCCACAAAAGCATCAAGGGTTTGATCTTAAGGTGTCCGAGCTGCAAATCGCCTTTTACAAGGTTAGGGAAGATACAAAGAATGCTAAGGCAAAAGTTGTCAAAGCCAAGGCAGAGATTACCTGCCTCAACAAGGAAGTGAAAGACTATGCTTGGGATACCTCGGTCTTCCTTGTCCAACGTGTATGGGAGGCTCATCCCTTGCTGGATTTCTCTTTCCTCCCTCCAATATATTAAAAAGAGATCAAGAGGATAAAGGTCAAAGTTGCGGGCATGGAGTTTGTTTATTCTGATAGCTCCGAGTTTGAAGCTGATGAAGGCAACAGTGATGAAAAGGAGGTCGAGGAGGTAGAAGAAAAGACAATCATCAACAATGCAACCTTTCTCTCTCCACCTTTGGTCCCTAGCGACGTTTCTCCCCTAAGCGAGCCTCCAATAGATCCTCTACCAACTCCTACTACTTAGCCTTATTTTGGTATTTCCTTTCTTTTTTCTGTAATTGAACCATACAAATTAATAAAATTTCGATATTCATTCACTTGTCGAGCACTTTAGTGTTCTATATTCTGCGAAGTCATTTTAACCAATTAATTTTTCCAATTTGGATTCGCTCTAAGTTATGCATAGCTCGCTTCTTAAAGAGCTTTTCGAACAACAAAGAAAGTTTTTCTCGCGACAACATTGATTTAGGGTAGTCACTCATCTTGTGTTTTAGTCGATGAGTTATAACTAACTTTTCCTTGACATGTTTTACTTGGATGTTTCCCAAGTTTTAATTTCTTTAGGTAGGGGAATTTTCCCTTAGTGAGCTCGAACAGTTGCGTAGCTTGTAAGGCTAAGCTGCCTTTTTAGAGCTCTTGACTTCGAGTTTCCTTGCAATCATTGCTTAAACTTCGACCTTGAAGGACTTAAACAAATAAAAGTAAAAAACATACAAATACAATTTTTCGAATAATACATCTTTATTGATTACAATTGTTGGCCATAAAAGACCTTACATAATTAACTCAGCTAAAAAAATTAAATTGACCTGAGTTGCTTACTGATAGTATCTTCGCAAATGCTCGGAGTTCCATGTTCGTAGAACTACCTCTCCATTCAGGTATTCCAAGTGGAAGGTTCCTGGTGTGAGATTAGCTGGGATCCTGCAAGGACCTTTCCATTTAGGCCCAAGTGCCCCCAAGTTCGCATTTTGAGTTACGGGGATGACTTTTCTTTAGAATAAGGTCACCAACTTCGATGTCCCAATTTCTGACTTTTGAATTGAAATGTCTTTTTATCCGCTGCTAGTACAAGGCTACCTTCAATTGAGACTTAGCCTGATACTTTTTGATTGAGTCCAACCTTAGGCGAAGCAAATCTTCATTTTTTTTTTCTGGTAAAAAACTTCTCGATGAAACGAGCTAATCCCCACTTCTATCGAGGCCATCGTTTCACATCCATAAGAAAATGAGAATGAGGTTTCTCCTATCGAGCTTTAGCCAGTTGTTCTATATGACCATAGAGCTTCAGTTACCTTGTTTGCCCATCTTCCTTTGAGGGAATCAAGTTTTTTTTTTTATTGTGTGACTGATTACTTTATTCACTGCTTCCACTTGACCATTAGCCTGAGGCTGGTAAATAGCGGAGAAAATTTTCTTGATGCTGAGCCTATCACAAAATGCTTGAAAATCTTCACAATCAAACTGTTTTTCACTATTAGTTATAATTGTGTGTGGGAATTCGCATCTATAGATGATGTTTTTGTAGATGAAATCCTTTAGCTTGTTCGATGTGATGGTTACCAACAGCTCAGCTTCTGCCCACTTAGTGAAGTAGTCAACTACGACCATTGTAAACTTAACACCCTCATTTCCTTAAGGTTGAGGCTCTATCAGGTCGATTCCCCAAATTGCAAATGGTCATGGGTTGGTCAAAGTAGTTAGGTCTTGTGGTGGAGCTCGCAAAACATCTTCGAACCTTTGACATCAGTCACATTTTCACACAAAGTCAGCCGGATCATCAATACAATTGGTTAATAATAACCTTGGAAAAGCACTTTATAAGCCAAAGACCATCCCCCGACATGGTCTCCACAAATTCCTTTGTGGATTTCACTCAAGATATACTCCACATCTTCATGATCAACACATCGTAGAAGCGGAGTGTTATAGCCTTGCTTGTACAACCTCTCATTGATGAGAGTGTAGCGAGCTGACTTTGCTTGGACAAACTTTGCTTCACTTTTTCCCTCAAGAACTAAACCATCTTTCAGATAGATCATTATTAGATCCATCCAACTATACCTTGGCCCTATTACTAAAACCGCTTTGTCTGATTCGAAGATACTCAGAATTGGCAGGAATTTCAGTGGGATGGAGTATGTAGTTTCCTTACTCATTGCCAAGGCTAGTCAAGCTAATGCATTGGCCACTGAGTTTCTTTCCCTATGAATTTGCTATATTGTATAACTCTTGAAATGCTCAAGTTTAGACTTTACCTTACGGAGATAAGATGTCATTGTTTCTTCTTTGTTTGATATTCCTCAGATACTTAATGAACAATGAGCTGGGAATCACTATAGATCCTAATAAATTTTGCCCCATTTCTCTAGCCAATCGAACTCCAACGAGTGTGGCCTTATACTCTACCTCATTATTAAATGTGGCAAAACTAAATCTTACTGTAGCTCGAATTGGATCCCCCTCAGGACCTTCAAGTAAGAGCCCAACACCTGCCCCTTTTTCATTAGAGGACCCATCTACATATAAAGTCTATTGCCATAAATTGCCAAGCTTATCTTCAATGGAGCTATTTTCTGAAACGCTCGCTTCAAGCGAGCATGTTTCCCCTTCAGGCTAATATGAAAATTTAGAAATAAAATATGATGGAGCCTGACCTTTCTTCAGGCTCAGCCCCATTGTCCACTGGATCAATTTTCCTAATGCTTTGGGCTTCTGCATCACTTTCTTCAATGGAAAGTTGGTGAGCACATGTATAGTGTATGCTTGGAAGTAGGGGTTGCAATTCCCTGATCACAATAATCAATCCATAAGCAAGCTTCTTCATCTCAAGATATAATGTCTTGGCATCCAACATCCGCTTGTTCACATAGTGTACTGGCCACTATACTTCTCCTTCCTTGCATACCAAAGCCGCATTGATCGTACACTTAGACACAGATAAATACAATAACAATGGCTCGCCTGGGACAGGCTTTGATAGTAGAGGAGGCTGCCCTAGGTGCCTCTTCAATTCTTAGAATGCTTTCTCCCACTCCTCTACCCATTTGAAATGCTTATTGCCCTTCAAGGTTTCAAAGAAAGGTAGACATCTATCAATAGCTTGAGAGACAAAACAACTGAGAGCAGCCACTCGCCAAGTCAAACTCTGAATCTGGTTTATTTTTGTCAGGCTTTGCATGTTCAGTAAAGCTTGGATTTTGTCAGGGTTAGCTTCAACTTCTTGCTGATTGACCATGAAAATGAAGAACTTGCCCAAACTTACCCGAGCTTACCCTAAAAGCACACTTCAATGGATTCAACCTCATTCGATACTTTCTCAAAATATCAAACATCTCTCATAGGTACTCAACATGGCTTTCGACGACCTTTGATTTGATGAGCATGTCATCGATATATACTTCCATAGTCTTGCCAATCTGTTCTGCAAACATCTGATTAACTAAAAGCTGGTAGGTCGCCCCAGTGCTTTTATGTCTGAACGACATGACCTTGTAATAGTAAATTCCTTGATAAATGATAAATGATGTATGCTCTTCATTGGGCTGATACATCGGGATTTGATTGTATCTCGAGTATGCATCTGTGAAGCTTAGTAATGCATTACCAACTGTAGCATCTACTAATTGATCTATCCAAGGAAGTGGAAAGCTGCCTTTAGAACAAGCTTTGTTGAGATTTTGATGCAAAAGTAAATCAATTCTTACTTTGAATATTCACCGTTGGAACTATTTTTCTATCTCTCCTTAATTGTAATTAATTAGGAAACAAGCGATCTTAATTAATCTTATCACTAAACAACCCTAGACAAGCGCTCAAGATTTAATCTAGTGGCAGCCTTAAGAATTAGAGAGATCGATGAAGCTAAACAACACAAACTCATGTGGTTGTATTTAATTTAGTTGAATGTTCTTCTTAAGATTACTAATTCCTGACGCAGCAAATTATTAACCCTAATTGCTTCACAAGTTGGAGGGATCAAACAATTATGGATTTGATATCAAACTTAGTAGTAGATTGCAACAAATAATACACTAGTAGGCCTCCTAGTAATTAAATCCATCAATCATGAAACTATGCACAGAATAACATTCAATACTCAAACACGAAAATTGAACACTAAAATAAAATAGATTAGATCTCACATTTTATTGATTCTGAGGTCTCCATTTCCTTCGACCAAGTTACAAAAATCAGCCACCCATGGCCATTACGAAAATCAAAAGAAAAGTTCCAGAAGAGAGCCAAGAGAGACGTCCCTCATCCTGGTCTAATCTCCCTCCCTTTAACAAATCCAATTCAAGTGTTTGAAATCCACTCAATCTCCTAAAATATTCTAATATCCTAAAATCATTTATCCTAATCTGATTCTAATTACTTGAAAATACAATAAAGTCCTAAAATAAAAATAAGAAAGTGGTGTGTCCAGCTGTAACTTGTGTGCCACATGTCTTCAAATTTTCCAATAATAAACTACCTCTTGGACTTGCATTACAAGGCGGAATGTTCCAGAACATCGGGAGTGCAGATGTGTCAACTTCAAGCCCGATTATAACCTTGATGAAGTAAGTATCTCTCAAAATTCAAAACATGTAAGTTGTAGATCTCTTCCTTATCGTTCCACAGCATTTTGAATCATCTCGATCGGAGCTCAGATGAGAGAGTTATGCCCAGATTACGAAACAATGTCGAAACTATCCGAATTCACTTAATTAGTTCTGTTTTGCAATTAACACTCCCATTTGCTTCCTAAATCAAAATAGCATAATAATCAGTAAATTTTAGGCAACAAATAAGTATTAAAGACTAAACATTAAGGGGGGTAAATATGACATTTTGCATTCTCATCACAAGCCAATCTAAGTATTTTACCTCTCTAATGAAGTTGATATTCAGAAGCCTATCAACCTCATCTTTGAGCACTCTAGGCCACTCAGAATCCATAGACCTCTTTTTTTGCCTGATTGGGGTGAGCTTCAGGGTCTACATTAGGTTTGTGGCACATCACTTTGGGGCTAATCCCCACCATGTCTGCATGTACCCAAGCGAACACATCACAATTCTTTTTCAGAAACCCCACTAACCTCTCTACCAACTCACCATTTAGATTACTTCCAATTTTAAGGACGCAAGTTAGATCTTCCTTGCTCACAGGCACTTCTTGCAGCTCCTCTGTTGCCCTGGTTGTGGCTCCTCTTTTTGAATGCGAAGATCAATGGTGTCCTCTAAAAGTCCAGACTTAGGCTCGGACTCTACTATTATCATTGTCTTTGGAAGTGCCCACTTTTGTATGGCATTAATTTCCTTGTTGTAACACTCCCTTGAATCCTTTTGGTAACTTCTGACTATCCTGATTCTATCCAAGGTAGGAAATTTCATTGCCTAGCACCTCATTGAAGTCACTGCATTTAGGTCATCTAGCAACGACCTTCCATCACATTGGAAGTGGTCAGGCAATTGACCATAAGGAATTTGGTCATCACTATCATGATTTGGGGTTTCCCCTAAAGGTCACGGGCAACTCTATTATGCCTTTAGGGGTCAAACTATCCCTTGTGAAACTGTACAATGGTGATGGGCAGTGCTTCAAATCTCGCTCTGTAAATCTCATTTTCCAGAATGCTTCAAAGAAATTGACGTTGGCCGCACTACAATCATCGACCATTACCCTTGAAACTCAAGCATTACCAATTCTTGCCACAATTATGATTGCATCATGGTTGTGGAGGGGAGAATGTTCACACACCTCTTTGGTGAAGCCTCTCACTTCACTTTCAACCTTAGGCCGCTTTGGTGGCTTTACCTCGCAGCTCATTACTCGGGGTACTAAATCTATCTAGGCCTCTTGTGCATAGTGCTCACGAACATGCCTATAACGTCTTATTCTACTAGATCCCCTGTAGATCATTCATACTAAAATGGCATCGTCCGTCGGTCCGATATCGTTTGAGTTAACTAGGCTTGATTATTCTGCTCGCTTGGTCTGTCGCATGTTTGATCCCCTTTCACAAACTCTTTTAGATGACCCTTTCTGATTAGATCTTTGATGGCATCCTTTAAGGCTTGGTACTCGTTAATAATGTGCCCAATATCCTGGTGGAACCTAAAATACTTTTAGCGATCACTTCTACCCAAGGCACCCCTTATTCTTTTCGATGTAGGTAACCTCTTAGCCTTGCAAGAGACTTCATGGATGTGTGCTACATCTTGTGTGAGGCGGGTGTATTTTGCATACCAAGGGAAAGGTTGTTTATCCCAATGGTAATCTGTTCGTTGCCTTTTTTGGAACCTATTCCAATCCTTATCACCCTAATCTTGCCCGATTCTTTTGTCTATGAGACAATCTTATGGGCAATCTTGTCGCCAATCAAATGTTCTTCTCAGGGAACTGCCTGCTAGCCCCTCCAGCGAGCTTTCAACCTGTTGATGCTTGATGGCCATTGGATAGGACTTAGCCTAAGTCACATTATCCTTATTTTGGAGCTCTTTCCACAGCTCCGTTAGCGGCCTTATTCCTACAATGAGTGAAGTGCAGATTGATTCTTCTAATACAACCACGACCTTTGCTTGCTCGTTCTGGAACATCGTTAAATAAGAGGTCAAAGTTTCATCTTTCTCCTAACGAATGTTGCTTAAATAACTAAGCAGGATGGTGCACTATCTCCTTGCCTGGAACTACTATAAGTACAACGAGGAGAATTGCTGCCAAGATTGGATAGAGTTGGCCTTGTGTCTCTTGTACCATCCCTTGGAATCCCCTACCAATGTTACTGCAAAGCATCGGCACTTTGCCAAATCTGAAACCTAGTGCAGACCCATCAGATTGTTGAAGTTGTCCAGGTGATTTCTGGGATCTTCCTTCCCATCAAACTTATTGTCTGATGCCCTGAATCCTTGTGAAAGTGGAGCATGTCGCACCTTTTCATTGAAGGGAGAACTTATTATTTTGTTCACCATATTATGTTGGCAGGCTCTTAGGTCGTCAAACATTCTCTGTACTTGATTCAGATCTACATGAGGGGGAGCTTGCTCGCGAGCTCTGTTCAACCTGACCTCGAGGAGATGGGTTATGAGGTCAGACGCTTGTGAGCTTGCCCTTTCTTGAGCGTTTACACATGAGGTAGAGTCACGATCCCTTGGATAATACGTGCTATCATGACACTACCAATGCTCGCAACGTTGGTTAAAACAAAAACGTCCGTCATTGCCAGACTGATGGGCATGGCTTGCCTCTTGTGCATGCAAAGGCTAGGCTTGCCTTGGGCATGGGTTAAAACTGGCATGCCGACACTGGGCATTTTATTGCTATGTGCGAGAACCACCTCGGCAAGGATTCTTGCTCTTCTCCCCTACAAGTTGTTTCCCTAGTCGCCTCCTAGGATTAGCTGGATTCCTAATCTCATGCCCTTGAGCTTCTTTCACTCTTTCACGACGAGAAGGGTGGTCACTTCCTGCTGCCAAGGATTCGAACCACTTGCCATCCTGCCTGTTCTACCCGATGGAGGTAGGCTTGGTGAAGATTGGCTAATCGAGGTTCAAATCAATTCAATCCCTTCTCAGACTGGCTACAGTTTGCTGCACTACTTCCACAACCATCAACCTTATTTGGTCGACCAGCTGGCCAATATTTGGGTTGTATGTGCTGGCCCCCAGCTAGTTTATAACCTATTGTGGTGGAATTTGTGGTGGCTAATTGTAACAATATTTTTGGTTGACCTCTTGATTGGTAGGATTTGCGTTATCGTGGTGATGAGAATGCAAAATGTCATATTTACCCCCCTTAATGTCTAGTGTTTTATACTTATTTTTTGCCTAAAATGTACTGATTATTATGCTATTTTGATTTAGGAAGCAAATGGAGGCGTTATTTGCAAAACAGAACCGATTAAGCGAATTCGGACAGTTTCAACATTGTTTCGTAATCTGGGCATAACTCTCTCATCCGAGCTCTGATTGAGATGATTCAAAATTTTGTAGAACGCTAAGAAAGATATCTACAACTTTTATGTTTTGAGTTTGGAGAGATACTTGCTGCATCAAGGTTGTAATCGGGCTTGAAGTTGATGCATCTGCATTGCCAATGTTCTGGAACATTCCGCCTTGTAATGCAAGTCCAAGAGGCAGTTTATTATTGGAAGATTTGAAGACATGTGGCACACGAGTTACAGCTGGACACAGCACTTTCCTATTTTTATTTTAGGACTTTATTGTATTTTCAATTAATTAGAATCAGATTAGGATAAATGATTTTAGGATATTAGAATATTTTAGGAGATTGAGTGGGATTCAAACACTTGAATTGGAT
Organism: Pistacia atlantica; assembly: GCA_026229545.1. Classification (NCBI taxonomy): domain Eukaryota; kingdom Viridiplantae; phylum Streptophyta; class Magnoliopsida; order Sapindales; family Anacardiaceae; genus Pistacia; species Pistacia atlantica. The sequence continues at coordinate 42,277,258 of CM047908.1, forward strand.
TTGTTAAAGAGAGGGATCTTAGACCAGTATGAGGGACGTCTCTTTTGGGCTCTCTGCTGGAAATTTTCCTTGGATTTTCGTGATGGCCATGAGTGGCTGATTTTTGTAACTTGGTCGAAGGAAACGGAGGCCTCGGAATCAATAAATTGTGAGAGCTAATCTATTTTATTTTAGTGTTCAATTTCGTGTTAGAGTATTGAATGTTATTCTGTGCATATCTTTATGATTGATGCATTTAATTACTAGGAGGCCTACTAGTGTATTATTTGTTGAAATCTACTGCTAAGTTTGATATCAAATCCGTAATTGTTTGATCCCTCTAACTTGTGAAGCAATTAGGGTTAATAATTTGCTGCGTCAAGAATTAGTAATCTTAAGAAGAACATTCAACTAAATTAAATACAACCGCTTGTGTTTGTGTTGTTTAGCTTCATCGATCTCTCTAATTCTTAAGGCTGCCACTAGATTAAATTTTGAGTGCTTGTCTAGGGGGGTTTAGTGGTAAGATTAATTAAGATCGCTTGTTTTCCTAATTAATTACAATTAAGGAGAGATAGCAAAATAGTTCCAATGGTGAATATTCAGGGTATGAATTGATTATTTTTGTATCAATGATCAATTGTAAGATTCCAATGGTGGATGTTGACGGAGACCAAGTTTCGTTATATTAATTGATTTCAAATTTTTTTTGTTTTTTTTTTTTTTTTTTTTTTTGCTAAGATTGTTTTCTGTTTTACTCAAAAACCCCCAGCCTTATTCACATCAAAGAAAATTCGGCTAGATACTCTTCGTGGGATCGACCCTTGCTTACCCTATTTACAGTTCAGTAGTTAGGTTCGGAAGGTTTTAATTCTGGGTGCCTACGATAGAACGCCACGTGGTCACTAGTGGCTGTTCTAGGAACCTGGTGTGATTTGGTATGGGCCATTACATACTTCTAGTGATCAGTTAATGACGGTAAGGTTAATTATTTCTGTCAGAAACTGGAGAGCCTATTGAAGTGTTCAAGCCCTCCTCTTGGCACCATAATGTTGATACAAAAATTCGCACCAACCAGAAAGATTCGATTGACATTGTCAAAATCAGAAAGAATGTATGCATGATCTAAATTGATCAGCAATGCAATGCAATTGAGTAATAAAAGACAAAATTTATTTTAAGTGGTTCAGCAAATGAGAACTTTAGCCTCTACGTCCACTTTTTTTTTTTTTATTTGCTTGGGTGAGCTTACAAGAAATATAACGCTGTAAAATAAAAATTGCTAACCCCTTCCTCATAGTTGGAAGGGGTATTTATACAAGTTTTTGAATAAGGAAAGAGAGAAAAAGTCAGGATTGCAATCAAATTCAAAATGTAACTCCGAAATCTTTGTGATTAGTTGTTGAGATTGCGTTGTTATTGGTGTTGATCTTATCCCTTCTGAAATATCTGAGATTTGAACTTATCCCTGATTTGTCGACATTGGTCGCAACTAACTTATGTCAGATCGAGCTTTTTTGCTCGACGAGCTTATGCTGGGTCGGATTGATTGTGGGTCAATTTACATTTTGCGGGTTGTCAAATTCTCCAAGCTTGATGGCAAAAATCGCACACAACAGGAAAGTATTTTTTTTTTTTTTAATGTTCTTTTTTATTTCTCACAGATAAATTAATCCATTTTTATATGAAATGAGAAATCTTAATTCAAAAAGAAAAAGAGATAAGATCACTCTTTTCTGTATCTAAACAAAGATTCACTCAAAAGAAAGATCCAAGAGTTCTTTTTGACAATTATGGCGCAACATTATTGGACCACATGAGGAAAATTCATAAGGAAAGACTTCGAAGTCAATAATTCATTATTGACAAGTTTACAGATGTCTTTAAAATAGAAGCAACCTGCAATCGGATGATATTGATAAATGTGAATGCAAGAAACAGCTAGCGAAAGACCTTCTTAAGTCAAATTAAGTAGAGCCATTAGCCAGAGTGTGGGGTTATAAGCATGAATCACATGAACTGAATTTCTATATTTTATGGATAAGTAGAGCATCAACCTAATCTCTTTCATAATATTTAATTTCTACAGATTGCTATACATTTATTACAATACTATGAAATATAAGAATTTGCCTATAGGGTATGAGAAACTGAAAAACTGAAAGAGAGAAATTTAGAATTCGTGAAACTCTTTTTATTAATTTCATAGAGTTACAATTTACAATAACTCTTTTGTTTATATACAAAGAGAGAGAAGACTAACGCTAAGAGTAAACCCAGCTCAATAATAAACTAAAGAGTAAAGTTTTTCTTCTCAAAACAACACTGTTATTTCTTTGCGGAGTTGCAGTTTTACGAAACTGCCCTCTTTTCAGTCTGGCTAACATTCCCCCTTAGACTGGACTACGGTTGCTGAATTCTTCAATATTTTCTACTGAATTGCCTTCTAGACTTTAGTTTGCTGTCTTCAAACATTTTCTGCACTTCCTGCACTTTCTGAAAAAATAACACTGCATCTACTATCTTGTTTTTACCAACATGAATGGACTACTTCTGCACTTTCCAATTAAACTCATCACCACATCACTAAGTTTCTACAAACATCCAGTATTTGCGAATCAGTTTTACCAACATGACTAGACTGTTTCTGCACTTTTCAATTAAATTCATCATCACACTACTAGATTCCTACTAACATCCAGCATTTACTGAGCAGTTATACCACTATTTCACATTCAACATTTCATCTTCTTCACATTCAACATTTCATCTTCTTCATGCTTACACTCTGCACTTATCACCCCACAGATATCATTATAGAACATCAACATACACACTATTATACTGCAACCATTTGCCAAGCAGTTATACCACTATTTCACAATCAACATTTCATCCTCTTCATGCTTACACTCTGCACTCATCACCCCACAGATATCACCACAGAGCATCAACATGCACACTATTATACTGCAACCAGCACTTCAAGTCAATACTTATCTCCAGTATTCCTATCCTCACATCACAAACATCATCACAAAACAACTGCAACTAGCACTTCAATTCAATACTTATCTCCAGTATTCATATCCTCATACCACAAACATCATCACAAAATAGCAACACACATACCTCATTTCAATACTTATCTCCGGTAAAAAACAAACAGCATTTATATCAACACACCACAAACACCATCACAAAACAGCAACACAATAGTGGCTCAACACACAACAATTCTTTTGATGCTTCTGCATACAGTTAGCAGAATTGTACACTACTAAAACAAAAATTAATACTTCAATTTAATACTTATTGGCAGTATTCATATCATCACACCACAAGCACCATCACAAAAAAACAACACAATGGAAGTTCAACACACAGTAGATTCTCTGATGCTTCTGCATACAGTGTTAGCAAAATTTTACACTGCTTTAGAGATTTAAGATGATCCTGGACTACTGTCAACTTTAACCTCTATATGTGGGATCTCAACAACACAGAGTTTGTGTTTCAAATCCTAGAACTGACTAATGGATAGTGCTTTTTTCAGAATATCAACAATTTGAAGCTTGGTGGGAACATATTGCAAAATAACCTTTTTTGCAAGAACTTGGTCACATATATAGTGAGTATCAATCTCAATATGTTTTGTTCTTGCGTGAAAAACTGGATTTGATGCCAAAGCTCTAGCACTCACATTGTCACACCAAATGACAGGACAAGTGTTTAAAGACACCCCTATTTCAGTAAATAAATTGTCCAACCAGGCCAATTCAATTGTTGTTTCGGTTAGTGCTCTATATTCAACCTCTGTAGATGATAATGCCACCACTTTTTGCTCACAAGAACTACATTGAACCAGATTAGGACCTAGGCACAACAATATCCACTAGTAGACTGTCGATCATCTAAATTACCTCCCCAATCTACATCGGTATAACATTCAACATTAAGGGAGGCTGTTGGTCTAAATAGCAAACCATGGAATTGAGTACCTTTAAGATACCTTAGGACTCTCTTACATGCTTGCCATTGTAGCTTAATAGGGGCCTGAAGATACTGACTAAGTTTGTTTACTGCAAAACTAATATCAGGCCTGATTAAGGTGACATATTGTAGAGCTCCAATAGTGCTTCTATAGAGGCTAGGGTCTTTAAACAACTCACTATCTGCTACAAACAGTTTGGTTCCTGCTGCCATAGGAGTAGGACAAGCATGTGCCTCTTGCATCTTAATTTTGACAAGCAAATCATGGATATATTAAGTTTGTTTTAAGTGCAGACCTACAGCTGACTTGGTTGCTTCTAAACCCAAAAAATATGTGACAGCCCCAAGAGTTTTCAAGGCAAATTGGCTGTTTAAATCATGAACAAGCTGCTTAATTCTAAATGAACTTGAACCAGTTATTAATATGTCATCCATATATATGAGAACATATAAAACTTGCGAGTTGTCCTTGAGAATGAACAAGATGGAATCAAATATTGAATTCTAAAATCCCTTGTGAACCAAAGCTTGTTTCAGTTTGTCAAACCAAGCCCGTGGGGCTTGTTTAAGACCATAGAGAGCCTTGTTAAGTTTATAAACATGGGAAGATAAGTGAGGAACCTCAAACCCTTTTGGTTGTCACATATAGACTGTTTCATTCAAATGACCATTAAGGAAGACATTGTTCACATCCACTTGTTGAATATCCCAACCATAAGTGACAGCCAATGTGAAAATGATTCGAATGGTTGCTGGTTTAACAACAGGGCTGAAAGTTTCAAAATAATCTAAGCCAGGAGTTTGTTGAAATCCTTTAGCAACTAATCTAGCCTTATACTTCTGGAGAGATCCATCAGCATGAAGTTTAATTCGAAACACCCACTTATTACTAACTATGTTTATATCAAAAGTTTGAGGAATTAGACTCCAAGTTTCATTCCTAATAAGAGCATCAAACTCATCTTGCATGGCCTTTTTCCACTCATCACAAGCAAGAGCTTCAGTCACTCTACTAGGTTCGGGTTTAACAGGTGAGGACTTGACCAAGGTAAGGGCAGTTGAGATTGAGTTGCTAGTTTGAGACTTGGTGACTGTGGTGGATGTATTAGTGTTCAGAGACTGATTTGTAGGTGGAAATTCAGAGGCTTTAGTCACTGTAACAGGTTCTAGTACAGGTGATGTTGAGTTGCTGGTTTTAGATCTGGTGTGAGTATTGGTGCAGGGACTGGTTTGTGGGTTGATTATGGTTGACATAAGCAACAAGGTCAGGTATTTCATTCACTAGAACAGGTTTTGATGGAATGGGTAAAGGTCTGGTTAGGGTAAGGCTAGTTGAGGTTAAATTGCTGGTTTTGGATATGGTAAGCATAGGATGTGTATTAGTGGTCAGAGACTGGTTGGTAGACTAATTATGAGGGGCTGATGAAAAAGATTCAGGTGCATAGGTAGGAATTTCATATTGAAGACACTGTGATGGAGTTAAGTCAACTACAAGAGAGTGATCAGTGTGTTTCTGTGCTGATTTTGTATAATCTGAAGGTATAGAAGGCTTTTGAATCGTGGAATTGGAAGATGATAACAAGATAGATCTATTTCTAATGGACATGTATGTGGAATAGAAGATGGAATGGGAGTAGATAATGAGGAAGTATAAGTATCAGGGTTGTTAGATGGAGTATTTGAAATTAAGGTACTAATATTAAAGGATGGTTTAGGAATAGATGGATTGAGTATATATTTATTAATGTCCTGAAATGAGGAACTAGGAGCTGACTTGTTAGTAATGAGGGAAGGATTAGGAACATAACAGTCCACTGTAGAGGAGACTTTGCTGGCTGTACTATTAGAAAAGGGAATAGAAACAAAAGGAAAACAAGTAGAGGAACTATGAGGGACTTCTGCTTTGAGTAAAGGAAAATAGGAATTGGACCAATGTTGATTAAAACCAATAGCAAAAGGGAACTCCAGTTCATTGAACTAAACATTAGGAGTAATGAAAATTTTTCCCTCTAAACTAAGATATTTGTAACCTTTACAACTTAAACTATAACCCAGAAAAACACATTTAGAAAATGGAAATTCAACTTATGTTTATGGAAATCTCTCAAGAATGGAAAACAAGCACAACCAAATTTTTTTAACTTAGAATATACAAGAAACCTACTGTAAAGAACCTGATATGGTGACAAAAAATTCAAAATTGAGGTAGGCATTCTATTAATAAGAAACACAACAGTATCAAATGCACACCACCAAAAATGTAAAGGCATAGATGCATGGGCTTGTAAGGTCAGGCCTGTTTCTGCTATATGTATATGCTTCCTTTCACTTCTCCCATTTTGTTGGTGGACATAGGCACAAGAATGCCTAAGCTGGATTCCAACAGTGGTAAGATCAGGTATTAGACCCTTATACTCTCCTCCTTGATCAGAGTGTAAGATTTTGAGTTTATAGCCAAGTTGTCTCTCAACTAAGTGCTGAAATTTGATGAAAGTGGACTGAACTTCAGCTTTGGTTCTTAAGGGAAACATCCAGGTGAACCTACTATAGTCATCAATGAAATGAATATAGTATTTGAAGCCTTCTAAGGAAGCTACTGGTGTTGGTCCCCAAATGTCACTATGAACTATTTCAAGTGGTTGCGTAGCTCTAGAGGTTGAACTAGGAAAGTGATTTCTATGTAGTTTTCCTAATTTACATGCATCACAAAAACCTAATGATGAAACAGGTTCTGAAGGTCATGGATGAATGTTAGGTAAGATTTTACTTAATACATCAGCATGAGGGTGGCCTAAACGATTATGCCAGAGGGATAGTGTATTGTTCCTAATATTACTAGCCTGAAAAGCTGCAGGATGGTTTGTTATAAGATGATGGTGGTATGTGTTAGATTTTCTAATGGCAGCATTGTGAACAAGAAGAGATTTAGACATAGCAGAATTTTCATCAACATTAAACACAGAAGCAAGATTTGCATCAACAACAACCATAGAAGTAGAATTTGCATCAACATTCAACACAGAAGCAGAATTTGCATTAACATCAACCATAGAATTTTCATCAACATTAAACACAGAAGCTGGATTTGCATCAACATCAACCACAGAAGCAATATGCAGAACAGAATTAGATTTGTTCAGACTAGAATAATCAGCAAAATCAGGAGTATTATCAGAAACTCTGCCAGAACTATCAACCAAATTAGAGATGTTGTTATTATTTGCAGGAATATTAGAAATAGCAGCAGGAGAAACAAACACAGAAGACTCAGAATTAACTGAGTTTAAACCAGAGTGTTCCAAACATTGTGTCTTATTAATGAAATAAGGAGTACAACCATTTGCATATGAGATAGGACTTTGAGTACTACAAAGTTATTGTGGATCTTGCAGCCTATGATTGTGATTAACTACAGCATTCATTGGACTGCTAGTCAATATATTACAGTTGGCATTAGCATCTTAAAAATTATTCAGAGAACTAATAGACTGAGGCAATCTATTATTATACTGACTATCAATACCTACTGAATTATTTGAAAACAAAGTATTGCAAAACCTAGAACTCAAAGCAGATGACTTTTCTAGACCACCAGAAGTGTAACCAGAGGAGAAGCAAGAAGGTATGTGCAATTGGTATAGACCAGGCTTAAGTCCTCCCTGCAGTAACATTGCCTTGGTAGCCTTGTCTTTAACAACACAACAATCAGAGTCAAATTCCACAGTTACTTGATTATCTTTAGTGAATCTAGAAATATTAAGGAGATTTTTAGTTATTCTAGGAACACACAACACACTGCGCAAATGTAAACACTTAGAATGAAATGAATTGGGAAATAAAGTGGAGCCTATATGAGATATATGGAGAGACTCACTGTTACCAACTTGTAGTTGCTCAACTCCATCATAGGTTCTGCTGGAAATTAGTTAAGTAGGATCAGGAGTGACATGGTTAGTAGCTCCTAAATCCATGTACCAGGCTGGATCAACAGGAGTAGTAACTGGGACATTCATGTGTGTTTGAGGATAATAGTTTGAGGAAGGTGGTTGGTTAGACACAAGAAAAGCTTGGTTGGGAGCTTGGTTGGGAATTGCATTTTGGTAGGAACTTTGCTGACTAGGGACATGAAACCCTTGCTGTTAATGAGGAAAAGATGGTTTGCCTTGCAGATTAGTGTGCTGTTGTTGACTGTGCAAGTTAGAATTTATAGTTGATTGAGATGATGAATCATAGGATCCATTAGTGGGGACAATAACATGCTGACTTCCACAATAAGAACTATACGGACTGCCATTATTATAATGCTGCTGGTTTCCAAATTGAGGTCCATAAAATCCATTGTGAAAAGCTGGACCAGAACCACCTTGTCCCGACATGTTACTTTGAGAAGGTACACCAGTGTAAGTAGAGTTGTAGTAGTGATAACAGTGAGCCGCTGTATGGCCAATTTTGCTACAAACTTGACAAATAGGCTTGCCTCTGCCATTACTTCTTCCTCTGCCTCTCCCAAAAACAGGTCTGTATGAAGAGGCAAAATGGCTTGAATTTCCACCAAAATGTCCAAAGTTTGATCCAGTCCAGGATCATTAGAGCTAAACTGAGGATAATTCTGGGATCCTATGGGAGGATTAGGTAAGCCTTGCAGTTGAGAGTGATTATGTGTGACCAAACCAGAAGTACCAGTAGGTGTAGAGGAAACCTAAGCATTGATAGGCAACGAATTTTGACCAGTTAAACCACTTGAATTCTCAAGAGAAGTAACATTAACCAAACCTCCATGAAACTCTATAGAGTTAAACCTATCAAGCCACAACTCATATTGCTGCAACAAAAATTGAGCCTCTTGCAAAGTAATTGGATCAAACTTAGACTCTACCCTGGAGGTCAGATTGACAACAACAGCATCAAATTCTGGACCTAAACCGTCTAAAATATGTTGAAGAAGATCTTCATCTGAGATCACTTGACCACTCGCAGACAAGCTTTCAGCAATGCCTTTCATTTTCTTGACTGACTCATGAATATTCAAATTGCCTTTCTGAGTTATCTGAAACAAATTCTTCAAATGTAAGGCTCTGGCCTTCGACTCGGTTACAAACTCAGCTTCTAGCTTAAACCATACTTCAGACGCAAACTAACATTTTGCAACAAGAGTGAACATGCACTTAGAAATTGAGGCGAGAAGCCAAGTAACAAGGAACTTGTCAGTTCGTTTCCAAGTTACATAAGCTGGATTCAGCTTTTCTTTAGCTAGGGTTTCAGATGATTTACTATCACTCAACTCAATTGAACAAGAAATGAGCTAATAAACTGGAGCGGACAGGAATTAAACTCGCGATGATGTTCTTCGAGTTCATGAGCTCCTACAGCGAAAAGGACTTGCGATCGCCAAAATCAGTAATTATCAGTGTAGCTATCTCTCGTCAGTTTAGGAGTGATGACCTGAAGACTTGATGAAAAGATTGAGAGTTGAGGACTAGCTGAAACATTCTGCATTTTCTCCATTGAAGCTGAGAAAGAAAAAAAAATCAATTGTTCGGATCGTTGCAGTCAACGCTTGTCTTAGACTCTGATACCATGAGAAACTAAAAAACTAAAAGAGAGAAATTGAGAACTCGTGAAACTCTTCTTATTAATTTTAGAGAGTTACAATTTACAATAACTCTTTTGTTTATATACAAAGAGAGAGAAGACTGACGTTGAGAGTAAACCTAGCTCAATGATAAACTAAAGGGTAAAGTTTTTCTTCTCAAAACGACGCCGTTATTTCTTTTGTGGAGTTGCAATTTTACGATACTGCCCTCTTTTCAGTCCGGCTAACAGGGTCCATAGTCTGTACTTGATAAAAAATTCTTATCTAATTTATTATTAAGATTATTCATTAACACAACATTTAACTCATATTATTCAAAGTTTTATATCCAATTATATATATATATATATATATATATATATATATATATATATATATATATATATATATATATATAAGAGAGAGAGAGAGAGAGAGAGAGAGAGAGAGGAGAATAAAGAAAAAATCTGCCAGCTTGATCAATTTGACAGAATTGCAGGATCAGGTAATTAATACAAGAATATGAACACAAGGGGAATATTCATAAGGAAAGACTTCGAAGGTCAATAATTCATTGTTGATAAATGTGAATGCAAGAAACAGTTAGCGAAAGACCTCCTTAAGTCAAACTATGCATGATTCATGAATCACATGGACTGAATTTCTATATTTTATAAGTAGAGCCATCAACCTAATCTCTTTCATAATATTTAATTCTATACATTTATTACATCATACCCATTGCATCATAACTTATTGCATCATAATAACTTATTAACTTATATTATATTCTATACCATGGTACCCTTGAAATTGTAATTAAAAAATATATATTTATAATATCTTTCATTTTTCTTTAATAGTATTCTTATCCTTATTTATTATTAAGATTATTCATTAATACAACATATAACTTGTATTATTCTAAGTTTTATATCCAATTATATATATATATATATATATATATATATATATAGAGAGAGAGAGAGAGAGAGAGAGTAGATTAAAGAAAAAATCTGCCAGCTTGGTCTCTTTGACAGAATTTTGTTGAAATTTATCGCTTCATACTATTTCCTCTTAGCCTATTTCTATATACTATTAATTAAGCAAGCTTTCTTTATCTGGTTGCTAGAGTATTTACAAAATAACCAAGAGAAATAGATTTGTTACACTTTCAGGCATTCAGCAAAAGTTCATTAATTATATGCCGGAGAAAAATGAAGCTATGAAAAAGCAAGATGTAGATAAGATTCGCGCTCCATCTTGAGGTAGACAAAAAAATAAAAAATAATTACATATATAATTACCCTAACTATATAGCAATATCAAAGCATAGCAGTCGATACAATCTCAACACTTTCTCTTACTGCCGCAGTTCCCGATTTAAGGACATCCTCCATGTCCATGATTTCTTGCTGGGTATGAATTAGTGGATATCTACAGTGAACTCTCAAAGAGTAGATTAATAAATTATGGTATTCTATTAAAAGAATCAGATATCTTATAAAGAAACTTTAGGTCTTTCTTTATAAATATAGAAGCTTGAGGTACTTCTTTATAAAATATCGTATGAAAATTAGATTTTAATTTTCCTCTTGTACAGTACTTGGGTCTTTAAAAGAGCAGAAACTTTACAACTGGCATTAACAATCTTTCTCACGGCAATAATAAGAATACTGCTTGGTTAATAACGCTAAGAACTCATAATTTGATGAAGAAAAAAAATTACAGTATTATAATTAATTAACAGGCGCAAATGAGTCAGAATCACATTTAAGCTTTCTTAAAATTAAAAAACATATAAAATAATAAAAGTGAAAATAAATAAAATATATAGAATAATGTGCCTTGAAATTTGGATGAAACTTTAAGTAGTAACAATTATCTAAAATCATATAGGTGCGTTTCTAAAACTAAAATAACAAGAATTGAGAGAATTTATAATGAACTTTTAAATAAAAAAGATTAGGTTTAGAGATGAAATACTACAATAGAATAAAAGATTGAAGGAAATGCATCACAAGAGGTAATATATATATATATATATATATATATAAAATATATAAATGCATCACAAGGAAATATATATATATATATATATATATATATATATATATATATATATATATATATATGAGGCCATGGACACGAGAAATTACAGCACTATGAAATATAAGAATTTGCCTATAGGGTCCATAGTCTGTACTTGATAATCCAATTACATATAGAGAGAGAGAGAGAGAGAGGATAATAAAGGAAAATCTGCCAGCTTGATCAATTTGACAGAATTGCAGGTCAAAATCAGGTAATTAATACGAGAATATGAACACAAGAGGAAAATTCATAAAGAAAGACTTCGAAGGTCAATAATTCATTATTGATAAATGTGAATGCAGAATTGCAGGTCAAAATCAGGGGATTAATACGAGAATATGAACACAAGAGGAAAACTCATAAAGAAAGACTTCGAAGGTCAATAATTCATTATTGATAAATGTGAATGCAAGAAACAGCTAGCGAAAGACCTCCTTAAGTCAAACTAAGCATGATTCATGAATCACATGGACTGAATTTCTATATTTTATAAGATTGTTCATTAATAAGACATATAATACTATAGTAATCTTGTATTATTCAAAATTTTATATCCAATTATATATGTATATACAGACACTAGATTAAAAAAAAAAAAAAAAAATCTGCCAGCTTGGTCTATTTGACGGAATTGCAGGTCAAAATCAGGTAATTAATACGAGAATATGAACACAAGAAATAATACAAGAAGAAACTTCAAAGAAATTAAAGCGATGATACTAGGAACAACCAAGAAACTAAAGCAATGATACCAGTGACGAGGTTTGATTGGCACTTGGCCATATGAGATTATTGTAGATATAGAAACGTAAGAATAAATAACGGTTATAATACATATAAATCAGTCTTTCAAATTCCAAAATTTTTTACTTGTATTTGATATAGAAAGATAGAATAAACATACAATGTTTCAATATAAATGATCAAAGGTGTAGAAGCTTAAAAATAACTCAAAGCTAGTGTCAAACTACACACCAAGTTGTCACTATTTGATAAGAACTCATTCTAACAACTAAAACAATTGGATCGAGTCATGAGTCTTTTATGGGTTTGAGTAAAACTTTCCTTAGAAAATCAGTCCTTAGAAAATCAATTTACTAAAGGAGGATGCCCAAGCACTTTATAACCCACATGTCCCCTCATTTTTCTTCCAATGTGGGATCCTAATAATATATATTGAAAATTCTTGTTGATTTATTCATCTAAACTTTACAAACAAAGATTTATAGAGTGGTCAAATTCAATCTATGATAATCTTTAAAATATCTATTTTACTATATAGCATCCCATCGGTTGCCCTATTATTTTCTATTTGAATAATTTTATACATTTAATATTTTCATACAACATGAAAATAAAAAAATGTTTAGGTGAAAGTTTATTTTAAATTTAAAATCAATCCATTATCTTTTATTGCGTTTTATATTATAAGTATTATATGAATATTACGCTTTTTTATTTAAACTTTCAAATTGCGTATATATAATGGTAGGACTTAGGAGTCCTCACTTTCCAATAAGCTGCTACTGTTTTTCATCTCTTCTGACAATAATTTCTCTCCTTACTTTCAGACACCTGGTCCGCTGAAATGGCCACAGTAGTCAAGTGTGTTATGGTTCTTCATGCTTCAACTTTTCCAGGTTTTTCATCTGCTAAACTCTCATCTTCGTCTTCTTCTTTTTCTTCAATCCCTGCCCAGCGGAGATTGCCTGGATTCAAGGGTCCCAAGTTCAGACCACCAAGCACGTTTGGATCGGTGATTAGAGCCGAACGAGCTAAAGATGATGACCCCACCACTAAAGGTCAGGATTCGCTTGTTCTTTGTCTATTCTATATTTTCACAAATCAAAATGGGTATTTGGATATGGCAGATTTTACCACTTCTATTTTAAATTAATTACATTCAGATTGTTCTTCTCTCACCCCACACCGCGCCCCTCTCTCTCTCTCCTCCTCCCCCCGCCCGGGCGCCGGGGGGGCTCTTAAAATTATCACTTTTAGAAAAAAATCACTGAACAGAAAAAGTAAATTTTGGTTACTTAAATCTAAAAGCTGATAATTTTTATAAACATATAAACGTAATTGTCTAAAATACCCCTAATCATAATAAATTTAAACTTAAATAAATATGTTAAAAAAGTAGACTAGTAATTTATTTTATTCTAAATATCTCAAAACTAAATCAATAATACTATACTTACAAAAGAAATCTTAGAAAGATTTCTATACAAAGTGGGGTGGCAAAAAATGAATGAAAGAGTGAAATAAAAAGTCAAATTTATTAAATTCACTCTTCTATTCATTTTTTGACACATTACTTTGTATAGAGATCTTTGTAAAATTTTGTTGTAAGTGTAGAATTACTCAAACTAAATTAGATTTAACTAATCAATCAACTTCTGGATTGTCGGATCTGGTGAGGATTGCCAGATTCGAGTGACCAAAATTTTTTTTAAGGAGATTAAATAACAATATTAATATCAAAATGATCCTCTTTAAATGTTCTATCTACATTTTTAGCAATAAATGAAGCATTTAGTTGGGATCTGACAATGAGAGTTCAAGTGACTGCACTTTCTTAGTCAAATCCCGGCCAACTCCAAATTATTTTCAACTAAAAATTAAATAGATAAATAGATGGTTCAAAGATGACCGTTTTGATATCCATATAGATACCATTACATGCTGAAAAAAATTTCGGTCACCGGAATCCAACAGTTGGGAACCGAATTTCGACAAGTGGTCCACCAATTTCTAATTACTACAATTATTATAAGTATGTATTATTAATATATATATATATATATAAGAACTTTTATTTAGACAGAAATTTTGAAAAACCAACACATCATCATATATCTTGAAACTATTAAGTATTAGGTGACACTAAAATCCATTTAGAGTTAAGTTAAAAAACAATACGACCGTAGTGTGTGAAATCATGTCAATGTCAGAATTGATGCCAAAATTAAATCTTTAGCAAATAATGTAGAGTTTCAATATTAGGATTAACTAGTTTATAATACCCGATTCCAATTTTATTTTACATAAATTAATTTGATTGCTTAATATATGTCTTCATTCCACTGGCCAAACACCTTGGTTAATTACTAGGTAAACTTTCGGTTTGTAATCCTTTGTTCTTAATGTACAGATTTTCGAACTGTATATGCCAAAAGAAATAAACTCCAGAGTCAGCTAGCTCGGAACAAAAAGGAAATTGAAAGGCTTAGGGAAGTCATTGAGTCTGCATGGAAGGATTTGGGCAGAGTAGTTCAGAGTCTAAAGAAAATTGATCAAGATTTGAGCGCCAAACCTGAACCTGAACCTGAAAATCATGCTGTTAATGAAGAAGCTGAACTAGAATCTCCAGCTAAACGAACAAAGCGTACAAGAGAAAATTTTTATAAGAATTATTCTTGATCAAAATTGAGTGACCATTTCATTTTGTTGAACTTAATGAATGAATAAATGTAATGGCAATATTGTTGTCTATGCATGAATAAAAGAGAGTACTCGTCAGCAGTTATGTCGAAGTTAGTTTTGTGAATACAAGAGAGCTGTATGCTCTGCTCATTTTAGCTATTGAACAAACTTTGTAGTTCCTATTGAGTAATGTTGAGAAGAATGAAGAATCAGAAGTAGTTTGGTTTACGGGGTGATGCCGAGAAGTGAGAAAACTGATTCTGAAATGAAAATACTTCTTACTCAAGAATCAAAGATTTCAGAATTTTGATACTTGAAAGTTACAGTGGTTGGTTTCTTATATACAACATGTTTGTTAGTAACCAACTCTAACTTAGCTGAGCTGGATTAACTAACTCCTAACTGTTACTAACAAACTAAACAGACTAACTAATTACAGTAACAAACTGCCAACTAATTTAATGATAGACTAACTAATTTACAGTTTATTCATTGATGCTTCAGCTTCATTTGTTGATGCTTCAGTTTCAGCATGCTGCAATATCCCCCCGCAAGCTGGAGAATGGATACTTAACATTCCCAGCTTGGACAAATTAGCTCGAAATGGTACAAGAGAAAGAGCCTTAGTGAGTAAATCAGCTAACTAATCAGAGGAAGAACAGGGCATGAGATGAATGAGACCCGATTGAACCTTTTGTCTTACAACATGGCAATCTATTTTTATGTGCTTGGTATGCTCATGAAATGTGGGATTGGCAGCAATCTGAAGTGCAGATTTGTTGCCACAGAAAAGCAAGGCAGGATGTGAATGAAGAACATGAAGATCCAGGAGTAAGTAATGCAACCACTGAATTTCACACGTCGTAGAAGCAAGAGCACGATACTCAGCTTCGGAAGATGATCTGGAAATTTTTGTTTGTTTCTTAGCATGACAACTTATTAGAGATGAGCCAAGAAATACACAAAAACCTGTAATAGATTTGCGAGTAGCAGTACATCCAGCCCAATCACTATCACTAAATGCTTTCAATGTAAGATCAGAGGATGCAGGAAAGAATAAGCCATAAGGTGGACAACCTTTAACATAATTAAGAACACGATTGGCAGCTTGAAGATGAGCTAAAGTAGGCTTGTCAAGAAACTGACTTAATTGCTAAACAGCAAAAGATAAGTCAGGTCTGGTAGAGGTTAATAGAGGAGACGCCCAACCAACCTTCTGTAATAAGTGGGATCCGAAAGAAAATCACCATCAATGTTGGATAATTTCACGAAAGAGTCCATTGGTGTGGTTGCAGGTTTACAAGCTAGATAGCCAGCACTGATAAAATTTCAAGGGCATACTTGTGTTGACATAAAGTAATGCAATGTTTGGAATGTGCTACCTCTAATCCAAGAAAAAATTTGAGATCACCAAGGTCCTTTATTTTGAAGGCAGCATCAAGGTGAGCCTTCACATGATCAATTTCATGAAGATTATTCCTTGCCAAGATAACATCATCGACATATACCAAGAGAGCAGTAAGGGAATCATTATGGTGTTTAACAAAAAGGGAATGATCAAAGGATGATTGAGTGTAGGCAAAAGATAATAAAGCTGAAGTAAGCTTTGAGAACCACTCGCGACTAGCCTGTTTGAGTCCATAAAGGGAGTTTTGAAGACGGCAAACCTGATTGGGATGAGAAGAGCTGAAACCGAGACGCAGGATCATGTAAACTTCTTCAGATAAATCACCATGCAGGAAAGCGTTATTTACGTCAAGCTGTTTTAGATGCCAATTTGAGGAAGCAGCCAATGCAAGAAGTAGTCTAACAGTGGTAAGCTTAGCTACAGGGGAGAATGTGTCAAAGTAGTCTCTACCTTCAGTTTGGGTATAGCCTTTGGCAACTAAACGAGTTTTGTAACGCTCAATTGTGCCATCAGCCTTTCGTTTGATCCGATAAACCCATTTACAACCAATGGGAGTTTTTCCAAGAGGGAGATCAGTGAGGGTCCAAGTAGCATTCTGTTCTAAAGCATAAATTTTAGCTTGCATGGCTTCTCTCTAACAATCATGTTTGATGGCTTGATTGTAAGTTTTTGGTTCAATAGTTGTGGAAATGGCAAGGGTGTAATGTAAGTGTTTAGGTGACAAAGCAGAATATGATAATATAGAAGACAAAGGATAAAGAGTACCTGACTAGGAAGTGGTAGATTCAGCTGCTGTGGCCATGTTGCAATGATAATCATCCAGGTAAGAAGGAGGCTTACGATGCCTGTGAGATGATCTGGTGATAGGATGAGTGGAAGAAGGAAGAGAATTGTTTGAAGAAGGATGATCTGGTGGGAAAGTGGTGGTTTGATCAAAAGGGAGCCCATGTTGGTCCTCATGTGCTCAAGATGATCGAGCACATAGAGAGGCTTAGGACTTTGGGATTTGAGTTGGATGCAGAATTACAAATGGATTTAATTCTGCAATGCTTGCTTGACTCTTATGCACCGTTCATAATGAACTTTAATATGAACACAATGGTGAAAACCCTATCGAAGCTTTTGAACATGCTAAGGACTGCAGAACAGGACTTGAAGAAGTCCAAGACTGTTTTACTGGTTGCTACCAATAAAGGAAGGGGTAATGGCAAGGGTAAGGCCAAACCCAAACCCAAACCCAAGCCCAAGCCCAAAGGACAGGGTGCTTTTAGGCCTGAGAGTGGCATAGGGAAGGGCAAAGTAGTCTGCTTCTATTGTGACAAGCCTGGCCACTGGAGGAAACACTGCAAGGTTTTCCTCACAAGCAAGAAGAAGTCAGATGCTACGACTTCAAGTTTATTTATGATTGAGATTAACTTCTGTCCCTCAGCATCTTGGGTCATTGACACAGGATGTGGTACTCACATTTGTACTGATGTGCAGGGACTAAGGCAGAGTAGAGTGCTTGCCAAGAGAGAGGTAGACCTACGAGTTGGAAATGGAGCACATGTGGCTGCATTGGTTGTAGGCACTTATTGTTTATTTTTGCCTACGGGCTTGTTGTTAGAACTACATAACTGTTATTACGTACCTTCTATTTCTAGAAATATTATTTCAGTATCCTCTTTGGATAATATAAGGTATCATTTTGAAATATCTAATGGATTGTTATCCTTTAGTTTGAATGGTATTCTATTTGGAATTGCAAGGTTATATAATGGGTTATATGTTTTTGATTTAAACAATAAAGATATGCTCAATGTTGAAACCAAGAAAGCTAAACATAGCGATCAAAACCAGACATGTCTCTAGCATTGTAGATTGGGTCATATTAATAAGACCCGCATTGCAAAACTTCAAAGGGATGGAGTTTTGGACCCTTTTGACTTTCAGTCATTTGAGGTATGCGAGTCATGCCTATTAAGCAAGATGACCAAGTCTCCTTTCACAAGACAAGGTGAAAGGGCTACTAAACCGTTAGGCATCATCCAAAGTGATTATGTGGTCCAGTAACAGTAGAAGCCAGAGGTGGATATTCATCCTTCATCACATTTCCTGATGATTTCAGTAGATACAGTTATGTCATGAGAGATAAATCTGAAGCCTTTGATAAATTCAAAGAATTCAGGAATGAAGCACAGAATATGTTGGGCAAAAGTATTAAAGCTCTTCAGTTGGATTGAAGAGGTGAATACTTAAGCTCAGGGTTTTTTGAATACCTGAAGGAATGTGGGATAGAATCACAACTCACCCCTCCTCATACACCCTAACACAATGGAGTGTCCGAAAGTAGGAATAAGACCTTACTGGATATGGTTAGATCCATGATGAGTTTTAGTGATCTACCTACATCATTCTGGGGTTATGCCCTAGAGACTGCGACTCACGTTTTGAATCATGTACCGTCAAAGTTTGTAAATAAGACTCCATATGAACTATGGAGTAGGCAAAAGGCCAACTTGTCTTATCTAAGGATTTGGGGTTGTGAATCTTATGTTAAGAAATTGACTTCGAACAAGCTGGGCCCAAAATCCTATAAATGTATATTTGTGGGGTATCCAAAAGAGACCAAAGGATACTATTTCTATCACCCATAAGAGCGCAAAATTTTTTTTGCTCATTGTGGTGTCTACCTAGAAAATGATTTTTTTCTAAAAAGTACTAGTTGGAGAAAAGTATAACATGATGAAGTTCTAGAACCATAAATTATACTAGACGAAGGACGGGATGATGTGCCACAGGAAGTGGTTGAACATTATAAGGAGGTTACTCCATAACTTGTGGATGAAAGAGAACCGCCTCAGGTAGCATAAGAGCTAAGTAGATCTAGGAGAGTACGTCATGAGCCCAAGAGACACGGTTATCTCGTGAGTCAACATGGTGACGTACTAGTCTACTAAGACGATGAACCCAAAACTTACGAAGACACTATATCGGATCCCGATTCCATTAAATGGCTTGAAGCCATGAAATCTGAGATGGACTCCATGTACTAGAACCAAGTATGGTCTCTAGTGGAACCACCTAAAGCGGTAAAACCTATAGGGTGTAAATGGGTCTTCAAGAAGAAGATTGACATGGATGGCAAGGTGCACACTTATAAGGCATAACTGGTTGCCAAAGGTTTCAAACAAATTCATTGTATTGACTATGAAGAAACCTTTTCGTCAGTTGCCATGATTAAATCCATCCGGATTATGCTTGCGATTGCTACATATCATGAATATGAGATTTGGCAAATGGATGTCAAAATAGCTTTCTTGAACGGAGACCTTGAAGAAGATGTGTTTATGACACAACCCAATGGTTTCGTTCTTGATGGGCAAGTTGATAAGGTATGCAAGTTGTAGAGATCCATTTATAGACCCAAGCAACTTCAAGGAGTTGGAACATTCGTTTCGATGAAGCCGTAAAAGAATTCGGTTTTATCAAAACAAAGATGAACCATGTGTTTACAAGAAAGTGAGTGGAAGTGCAGTGGCATTCCTAGTGTTGTATGTCAATGGCATACTTCTGATCAGGAATGATATATCAAACTTGCAGTTCGTAAAGATTTGGTTATCCAAGTGCTTTTCCATGAAGGACTTAGGGGAAATAGCCTACATCCATGGAATAAAGATCTATTGCTTTTCCATGAAGGACTTAGGGGAAATAGCCTACATCCATGGAATAAAGATCTATCGTGATAGATCACATAGGTTGCTTAGCCTAAGTCAGAGTGCATATATTGACAAAGTCCTAAAAAGATTCAGTATGGAAGAATCCAAGAAGGGATTCCTTCCAATGTCACATGGTGTTCATCTCTCTAAGGATATGTGTCCTAGAACACAAGATGAGAGAGATATGATGAAAAGGATTCTATATGCATCAGCAATTGGATCTATCATGTATGTCATGCTATGTACTCGGATTGATGTCTCATGTTCTTTGAGCACTTGTAGTAGATATCAATCGCATCCAAGTGAGCATCACTGGATGGCTGTCAAGAATATTCTTAAGTACCTAAAGAGGATTAAGGATATGTTCTTGGTTTATAGAGGGGAAGATGAGCTCACTGTAAGAGGATACAGTGATTCTAGTTTCCAAAAGGACAAAGATGATTATCGATTGCAATCAGGGTTTGTATTTTGTCTCAATGGGGGTGCAGTGAACTAGAAGAGCTCTAAGCAAAGCACTGTAGCGGACTCTACAATGAAGGCTGAGTATATTGCATTATCAGATGCGGCCAAGGAGGCAGTCTGGATTAAGAAGTTCATCACTGAACTTGGTGCGGTTCTCACGATTGTTGATCCAATAGGCATCTATTGTGACAACAATGGAGCAATTGCTCAAGCCAGGGAACCACGGTCTCATCATAAGTCCAAACACATACTTAGACGATTCCATCTCATCAGAGAAATAGTTGAGAGGAAAGATGTGCAGATCAGTAAAGTGCATACTGACGACAATCTCGTAGATCCACTGACAAAGCCTCTATCGTAGCAGAAGCATGAAAGGCACTTGAGATCATTTGGTATTAAATACATGAATGATTGGCTATAGTGCAAGTGGGAGATTGTTAGAGTAGGTGCCCTAGAGCTAATCAATTATTGTAGAATTGACTCTTTGTAATAGTGTTCATTGATCAATAAAAGGCATTTTATTATATATCGCGTAAGTCATTATTGTATGTATTGATATATGTCCTTAGAATGGTAGAACCGTGACGAGGGTATCAAATGTTTCAAATCTTGATAGTGAGAACCGTATGAGCACATATGGTGGTCATTCTAGAAACGTCCGTAGCCCCAGTATTATTTTGAAGTAAGGGCACAGATAATACAGTAAGGCTATCATAGTGTTGAACGACCCTATCAAAAGGCAGTGACTGATCTCACTTGTCAAGGTTGTTGGTGACAACCTGGTGCAACACATGGGTGCTTGTTGTAGGCAGGTTCACTGGACTGACTCACAAAAGGATTCCATATGGATGGTAACCCCAGTGTCTATGGAACAAATCCTCTAACGAATGGTGGTGCATGTGATCCTTAGACTTGAAATCATCGAAGCGCCTTGTGCACCGATTGGTGTAGTTTGACACTAGCCCAACGTAGTTCTATTCAGAGCTATCAATACGGTAGTGATTGGCTGCATCAAGGAGTGTATCAAGACTATGGTGGATCGACAGAGGATTCATCACTCCTAGGTACAGCAGAAGTTATATCACGACGCAATTCAATAAATGGCAATGATACTAAAACTATGGCCATAGTGAGATTGAGTTGTTGCTCGATCCAGTTTATAATTCAGGTCATTGGTCCAGTAACTAAATACATACATATCAAGAGTAACTGAGGTTGACACTATTTCCATGCCTTGGTCTCGTTGAGATAACAGATGATGAAATGATTGGATTGTACGGTAACCATATCATTGACAGGTAGCTGCTTCGATGAATCCGAATCTATCAGGTGGCCATGATGTCTTGCTAAGGGTCAATCTTGGTCCGTATGTAGTAAGACGATTAATTGGTTTTAATCGTGATACTACGCACTACCGGTATGATGAGGAGCCTACGGGTTACACACATAGAAGATAATTTAAGAACCAGTTTATAAGAAGGGCATTTTTGTCTTTTTAGGTGAAAGTGTAATTTGGTAATCTCACAGTGCAATTAAATTTGCTAAGGTCATAGCCTTTATTTAATTTATTATTAAAATTAAATAAGTGAAATTATATTTAAATATGTGTTCGCATATATTTAAATGAATTATTATTATTGTTAAATGTTAATATATGATATATATATATATATATATATATTAATTTAATTTAACTGAAATAATATTAATAATAATTAAAATATCTAAATGTGGTTATTTGGTCATAGGGGTTGTTTGGGTTGGTACCCAAGCCTATTCCGTGATGGAATAGGGCACTGTGTGCACTATATAAGTGTAGGATTTTTTGTTAAATGAGATAATCATTCATTCAATCATTTTGACAAACATTCCAACCCCCTTTTTCTCTTCCACGCCACTTCACATTTGCTTGAAACAAAATTTTACTTGATTTTGTTCTTGATTCTTAAGGCTAATGAGGATCTAGTAAATCTCTCTTTAGTTCCTTGGGGTTATCTTCTTGTGGACTACCGGTGGTCCGATCCTACCCTTGGATCGGTAGCGAAACTCATTCAGAGCTAAGTTGGAGAAGCCTCCAAACGTGCGTATAGTTTCTTAACTCTAAACTGATTTTTCTGCAGATTTGTATTTAATGTATAAACTGAAATTTGTGCCCTGATCTTGATTCTAAGGAACGGTCTATGCTGTATATTTTTTTGTTTTCCGCTGCCATGACTTGATTATTTCCTAACAATTGTTGCGTACATGAAGCTTGTTGTAAGAACTTGAAGTTTAACCAAAGAAAATAATGTTGTCGTGTAAAAAACAAGGAGTGTTTTTACAACTTTGGTTATCTTGCTTAATGAGCGTGTTCTTTAATTGTTTTTATGTATGTTTTAATTATGTTTTTCACAACTCATTTATACTAAAAATTGAACAAATAACCAATTTGGCATAAGTTTTAAACAATTCGTAATCCTTTAAAACTGTCAAAACTGAATTGACTATTTTGTGACATCCACAGACAAGGCCCTAGGGGCCACCATGTTGAAAATCACAGTTCTTACATGGATCAAATAAAAAGTTTTGACGTCCAACTAAATTGGCAAACATGTGAACGTCCGTAGCAAATTGAGCATCAGTAATGGAGTCTAGTAAATTCAGATAAGTTTTTTCATTATTTATTTCATTGCTCATTATTGCCCAGTAAATTATAAATTAATAAAGTTCGCAAAAGTTTTTAATGCTAAAATTTTAATCATTTCATTAGCTATTGATTCTATTAGTACTGGTTCTTTAATTCCTGAATATTATTTTATTGAACTCTGTATCATTTTATATATAACAAATTTTTGTGTACAAACTAACGTGGTATAACTGCTGGATTGACACACATTATTGAATCTCAACTGTCAATCAAGACTAAAATTAATTAATGGTCATCCCATTTGGCTAAGAGTGACATGCAACATGCTCCAAGAATAAGAGAAAAATTAGCTCCAAGTTGGAGCCTAGTATTGCTTAACATTTTGGTCTTCATAAAATCAGCTGCAAGAAGATCAACAAGTGCCATGTAAATTAAGATGCCAGCTGATGCTGAATTGAGAAGACCTTGAACAATTAGAGCAGTTGGACTGTGTTCATTGTAAATGCTTGATATCCCAATTCCAACTGCAATTCCAATTGGGGTCGTCAGGGAGAAGAATAGCACCATTATCGCTATGGCCCTAGACTTGAATTTTGCCTGCAAGATTATGAATAAAATTAATTTCTTATGCACATACAGCAAACTGCGTTCTTAAACTAAGAATTAATTAAATCAAATCAGTTTGAATCGATTCATCAGTTGATAATACCTGAGATATGCATCCTCCAAGACCCATTCCTTCAAAAAACTGATGAAAACTCAACGCTACTACTAGTGGTTTGATTGTATTCACTCTTTCTGAAGCTCCTAAAGATATTCCAATAATTACTGAATGAACCACAATTCCCAATTCTAAAACCTGTTGATTATAATATAGAGCACGATATGTATTAACATAAAGAGAGAGCTTTGTAAAATATTAAAAAATAATAATAATAAACATGTTTTGTTATGCCCCTGATTGTTACATTATTCTGAATCATTATTCCGTTATCCCATTTGGATTAAAAAATTAAGATATGTGTTTGTTTACTTATTGGGTCAATCCAATCTGAAAATTAATATAAATAAAATAAGAGTTTTTGTCTAAAAATGAAAAGAGGGTGGAACTTGTTTTCAAATTATTCAACTGAAAACATTTTTCCTTTTCTCCTCATTTTTCTCTCCTTCTAATCTGAAAATTAATTCATCTAAGACTACCACCGTCTGCCAGCAACCACCACTGCCACTATCGATCGACGTCGTTAGAACAGCACACAAGGTTGGTTGTGTGCCAATCTAGCCAGACTTACGACTAGAATCTGGTCAATGGCCAGATTCTAGCAGTAGATCTGGCCGTTCCAGAAATGGCCATATCGACACATGACTGATCAAATCCAACCAATCATGTGCTATTCCAACGACTGCTGGTTGCCGTTCAACGGTGATGGCCGACGTCCAGTTGTCCTCTTGGGTCGCTATGGTACTTTAGTTAATTTTTAAACTTTTATTGTGGAGATATTTAGTTAAAGTAACAAATATAAGAAGTTAAAAAATAATCTAAATATTTTTAGAAAACGTACCAAATAATTATTCTGGCTTAAAATTTTTTTTAAAAAAAATATATCAAATAACTCTTCAGCATTTTATCTAACTCTGATATAATTTTTAGATATTTTATCAAACATATTTTTATATTTAAATCCAATTTCATTTGATTCAACTCAACTCAATTTAAAATATTTTTTCAGAATAACACTTTTTAAAAAGTGTAACAAAAGGTCCTATAATTTTGATAATAATTTATGTGTGCAGTGCTTATAATTGGACATGTATTAGTTAGGTAAAACATCTTGCAATGCCTCATCCAATAAACGACAATGAAACCACCAAAAAGATAAAATAAACTCGAGATTCTATCTACCTTTCATATTGTCGCATTATGTACTATAAGGTTTAATTATTAAAGGTTATTAACAAGCTCCTTTTCAATTTTCCGGTACTATGATAGCTAGGAATTAGTAAACTATTTTTTGTCTTTTCCTTTTATCTTTATTATGATATGGCATCTCCACGTCACTCCTAATCATGCTATTCCAACTTAGTTCTCTATTTTGGTAGGTAGGGAGCACCTAAGCCATATATGTCTTTATCAACATAAAAGACAAATGGTCTGATAAAACTTTCGAAAATTATAAATTTTATCATCTGGTATTTACTACGAACGTATCAAAATATTTGGTATTTTATTTTAAAATACAGACCTCGTTAATTAGTATGGGTTACAGAAATATATTTGACATCATCTAACTCAAAAAAAAAAAACAAAATTTCAATTTAACTTTTTTGTATTGGAAACTATAAAAATTTGGCTTTTAATATTTATTTGTAAAGTATACTACAGTCAACATTTTAAAACAGTATGTCCTTACCTTAAAACTATGGTGTATATACATAATGCAATGTGGATGTATAAATCAACTTTCGTATTTGATATATCTACATGCGTGTGAGAAATTAGACAGATATACAGAGACGTAAAAACCATCAATTTAGAATACGGAAAAACGTAAACATATATCGTATGGATAACGTGTTATCTCTGTCCAAGCAAATATTTTTTTCATACAAAACACATTGGTGAGAGTTTGATTTTGGTACCTGAGAAATAACACGATACCGAATAAGCTCAGAAGAATTGGGTGCTTCCATTACCAAACCAGAGCCATGAACATGGCCGCCATGAGCTTCATGGTGGTGATGATGATCATCACTTTCTTCATCGCCATCGACAGGCTGAGCTTTTCTGAGCTCTAACCTCTTATGGAACCCAGTGGCATAGGCCTCCATCATCAAGGTTCCTACAGCCGCCATCATCGCCACAAAGCCGGAGAAAGGAAACTTGTGCCATGGATTTTCAGGAAGGCAAGGACTTTCTAAGCTCTCAAAAGCATCAGGAAGAATGTGAATGAACCCGGTTGCGAGGATCACGCCCGCGGCGAAGGCCTTAACGAGGAAGAAGAAGTCTTTTTCTGGAGATAAATATGAGATGTTTTTGACCAAAAATGGGAGGCAAATTCCTAGTGAACTTGCTACGAGAATCGAAGCTATGGCAATGAGTTTGTATTTGAGAGCTTGAGAATCAATATGGTCTTGCTCTTGATGATGACCTTGCGATTCACATGGACACTTTGAAGAGGCTGCAGCTGATGCAAACAGAAGAATGATAAAAATGGTGAAGAAATTGAAGGAAAAAGAGTGGAATTTGGTCATCTTTTTTATGATGAAAAATGAAGTAAAAAACTGATGGTGAGATGTATTTGAGGAACTTAATTTATAAAGGGAATAGATGAGTCGAATAGGATCCGCTTTGGTCCTATTACATGAGGTTAGATTAAGGGAATAAACCGATGGATTATCATAAAAATTCTTGTCTTGTATGAAGATTATGTTGTGATTAAGAAAACTAAGCCCTAAGGTATCAAAAATAGAGACTGCCTTGGCTTGAAGACAGACTACAAATTACAAAGATTATAAGAATTAAATAAGCTTAATTACTTAGTAACATATGACATCTATATGTTGATCTCATCAATAAGAACAAGATATTGGAACCAAATGAGTGCCATTTGATCTGACCTGTGGACCCATTTTTATTTATTTAGCTTTGATTGTTTCAGCCATTGGATGTATCTATTGATATATATATGGTCCATTTGGTTCAACTTTATCTAGTTTATAAATGTGCCAGAGTGATAAATCCAAGCCCTCTAGTCGTTCAAGTTAATACTTTCTTTATCATATTTTCTATCAATTATTTTATGAAG
Source organism: Pistacia atlantica (assembly GCA_026229545.1). NCBI lineage: Eukaryota > Viridiplantae > Streptophyta > Magnoliopsida > Sapindales > Anacardiaceae > Pistacia > Pistacia atlantica. Next base: position 42,304,322 of record CM047908.1, read on the forward strand.
ATTTTTATATAACTTTGATAAGGAAACTAACTTCAGAATGTCTTTAATTAATTATTTGATCTTTTGAGTCAAGCACATGAAAAAGATTGGTTATTAGAAATCAATATTCCTTTTCACATTGAAATTCATTTTCCTTGGGACATGTTCAATGCAAGTCCTCCCCAAACAAATTAATTAATGGTTCATGGTGGGATCATCCAGCTCTTAGTCTTTTTCATATGCCCCTACAAATTATTTTGATTAAAATGTATTAGTTAAATGTAAAACTCCAAAAGGGTTTAAAAAATATTTTTAATAAACTGCTAACATTTTTTGCTAAACGGTTAGAAGTTTTGGACAAATTATTAGAAATTTTGAAAAATAGTTGACCGTTTTCTCGATATTATCATAATTCTTGAAGGTAAAAATAATCAATTGTTCGACAGAACCCCTAATCCCTATATTCAAAATAAAATATTTTTCTACCTCTTACGACTTTGCATTCACATTTAATTAAAAGAAACTTTATTTTGGGTGACAACATTAGCTTCCCAAGATTGGAGGGGAAAGATTTTTCCTCCATATTATATTTCAAATTTGATTAAAATGCAATAGAAGATAAACTAAATTAGAGCGGTGAAAGTATACATTCTACTATCTTTGGTATCAATGATAAAAATTTATAAACTCAAAACAAGAAATGTGAAACTCATAATATATATTATTTATCGATATTATTATAGATATCATATCATAAAACTAGTAATATTATTAACGGTATTGTATTTATAAAATTTATTATTGTCAAAATCGGTGAACTGTATTTGGTAAATCTCTGTCGTCTATTTTGCCCGTGAAGCCAATAAGTATATAACAAAGTGATTGCTTCAGAACAGGCCCTACATATTTTTGTTGGTTGTTGAAACTTCAAAGTTAGTGGGACACCTTGCAATTATAAAGACTTTGCCATTTAAAAAAAAAAAAAAATGACTTAAAATATAAACTCGAAAATACTCACAAAAATTTTCTTCACCTAACTATACATATAAATGATCGTAGTAATTTGTTGTTAATGATATATTATAATAAACTCATTTATGAGTAACACAGATGATTAGAGCAAATTTAGGATAATATGAAAATAGTATGAATAGATATACAGTCTCAGATTTGATTTTTTATCTGAGTATTCACAATTTATGTGGAGACGTGATAGTGAATTGTTAAATGAGATATAAGATTAAAAAAAAAAAATGTGTAATAATATGGCTCAAAATTATATAAGTTTTTAGATATAATGTTGAATGAACTATTTCTATTGATACATTGGCGATAGTCAAGATCTTTATAAATAATCCTTTATCCAAAGTGGGCTCTCACCAACTCAATAATTTTTTTTTAATTTTAGAAATAATATAAATCTATGTTATTAGTCTTTATTACACGGTGAGTTAATAAATATTTTAATTAGCTTTGTATCGTTTATTTTAATACAAAAAATTTAACAATAACAGAATTTCTATTATATAATTATAATTTTTTTTTTTCAAATCCATTTAATTATTAAAAAAAGAATTAGAAGAAATTGTAAGAACAGAGTGAAGAAATAAATTTGGAGGGTCAGTGTCAGAAATCCGGACTAACTACCCACTTTCTCTTAAATACAAAACCAGTTACTATTAATAAACCAAAAATTTTTTTAAAAAAAAATGAAAATAGTAGAAAATCCACTGTTCATAATCAAAGTCTCCATTTTTCCCCAGCTCACCACTCAGCTGAAGCTCCAAGGTTGAAACTTTCTGCAGAAAAAAATGAAAGTTGGTTGAAACCCACTTCATTTCACGGTAATTCAATATACCCCATCTAATTACTTCTTTGATTTCTGCTTACTTTCTGTTTGTTTACTGAGAAACAATGGGAAAAGTAAAGGTGCTATCTTGGGTTTTTCTTTTTTCTTTTTTAATTTTTGCCAGGCTTAAGAATTGTATTCTCTCTCTCTCTCTGTTTTCTGGGTACCCAGATGGGGATTAAGGTTTCATTTTTATTTTTATTTTGATTTGTATTTATACTCGAATTGAATTAGTTTTATGTGTTTTTAGGGTTTAGGGTTTGATTTTTGCTTGTAATTGGAGCTTAGTTGTTGTTTGTTTTGTTGAATGAGCTTAATTTGAGTTGCAATAGAAATATTATCTCATGAATTTCAGGTTAATTATTGTTTCTGGGTTAGTTTTTTATAGGGCTGTTATCTCATGAATTGATTCATTTTTTGAATCTAGGATTTTGTCAGATTGTTCTGATGGAAGGGAAGCTGGTGTCTGTGCAGTTTGTTCTGCTTTTGACCGTTTATGTTGTTCTCCAGCTTGTGGCTTCAAATACTGTAAGATGATTGTTTTTCTTTTTTTTAAATGGAAATTAGAGGGTTTGCATTTTTTAGTATGTGAACTTGTATTCTGAAGCTTCATTTTGGTTCCTCAGATTGCTAATCAGTCAAGTGGTGGAGAATCCACGTCTGCCAAGAATAAAGATCTTAAAGGTACGAATTTTAGGATGGATGTGCTTTCATAATCTGTTAGTTGTAATTAAAAATGTTGGTGATTCTTGTTTGCCTTCTTGCACATGGTTGATTCATTGTATGGATGACATTAGAGAATAGTTCTCACAATGTGATATGTAATTTTGGAATTGTCTGATTAGTTCTCAGAAGATGTTTGCTTGTGAATGTCAATTGACATTATAAAGGCACTCATTGAAGTGATACTTATTTAGTTCTTTTCATGGGTTGTCCTTAGAGTTTCTAAGTGACATGCAAATACTATTAATCTATCCAAAAGAAAGAGCATACAGTCTAGTAAAGGATTTAATTGTAACCTAGATGGCCCATCATTATGCACCTCTCCACAAGGCTATCTTGGCGGCAAACAAAGTTTTGTTCATATCATTTTGACACACAGGAATTTTATTGGCATTTATAATAAGATCTCCTGTAAGTCCTTCACTTGTAGTTTGAAGTTGTCTTAATTGTAAAAATTCAAGAAATATCAGGTTAATATTATAGAGAAGTGTGGTTGAAAGAATCACATATAATCAATAATTTTATAGTAATCACTCAAAAGAGCTAAAAATCTTATTATGCCTTTATAAATTTGAATGATGATGCTATTGACGCCCCACTTTTAACTTTTTGCGCTTCACTTCTCATGTTATTAGGAGTGTGAAGTGTGAGAGGCTAAAAGTGGAGTGCCAATTGCATTGTGATAGATAATAGCAGAATTATAGGGAAACTGTAGCAAATTCTAGTAAATACTTGAAATAACTGTTATTAGAATAAAATAATCAAAGAAACTCCTACAGAGAGATGGCCTCTCTGCAAGCCAATTCTGATGAATAAGTCACCAGACCCTAACTCAACTTCTCACCTAAAAACTACCTTTTCCCCTCCTTAATCCCTTTTTTGTAATAGTATCTAATTAAAGCCTAATAACAAACTCCCCAGATTATAGCCTGAGGATATTTACAATATAATAAACTGCTAACTTATCATTAATAGGATAATTCTAAGATTATAGGATAATTCCATATAACGAACTTCCTAACAGCCCTGTCCACTACCAAACTTTACCTTATCTCTCTTTGAATAAACCCTTAATACAGGATGTTTATCACATTGCCAGCTAAAAATATATAGAATATAAATAAACTCTCCTAATAAATGGAGGTACAGTAATCACAAACTTGTTTCCTGTAGTTCAGATTTGTTGAACCTGTTGTATCTTAGATTTTTCAAAGCTAGCATATGATAGCAAACTAGAGAGGAAACATGAAATCTATTCTCTTTCTCTCTCTCTCTCTCTCTCTCTCTCTCTCTCTAGGATGTTACGCATGCTAATATTTGGAATAATCTATGATTAATCTGAAAGCTCTTTGGGTATAGCCGTCAAAGTTCTGCTATGATAATTCCACTTTCAAGAACATTCCTTTAGTTTTCTCTTTTAGTATAACCTTCAGCAACCAAGGGAGGTTCTTAATACACGTAATTAATAATTCCAGTGACTGTTTAAAATCAAAGAGGAAACTAAGGGATGTTCTTAGAATAACTAAGGCTCCGTTTGATACACTCTTTCAAATATTATTCTAGTTTTCTCAATAAAGTTAAACAGTAAAATTGGTTAATTCTCAAAATATTATTCTAATACTTTTTAGAATAATATTTTGAAAAAAGTTAAATTGGATGGGTTGATGTAGGATTTGGAAATTAACAAAAATACCTCCTATGTTTATTTATTTACTAAACACTCCTATAATAAAATATTAAAAGTTAACAAAAACACCCCTAACCCACCCATTAAATATGGATAGTCTGCCACCACCACCAAAGGGTGAGTGAAGTCGCTGTATCGGCGCATGACCGGTTGGATCTTACCTGCGATATGGCCTTTTCCGGCCAGATCTACGACTAGATCTGGCCATTGACGGCCAGATCTTGCCGCATTTGTTCATCAACGACAGCCAAAGATACAGCCGTATCCACCGTGGATCTGGCCAAAAAAGGCTAGATCGGCGCACTACCGGCCAGATTCAGCCGGTAGTGCTCCATTATACCAGATTCCGACAGTGGTGGCCGGAATCTGATAAATGTGGGTTGCTGGGGTGTTTTTGCAATTTCTTAAAAAATAATTTGGGGGTGCTTTTGTTAAATTAACAAATTTAGGGGGTTTAAAAGAAATTGAATAATATTTTGAGAATAAGCCAATTTTACTGTTTAACTTTATTGGGAAATCCAGAATAATATTTGGAAGAGTGTATTAAACGGAGCCTTACATTCTTTTGGTTTCCTATTCTATTTCGTCAAAGCATGAGGGATGGGACACACTTATTAAAATTTGACTATTGAATAGTCAAATCTTGTTCAACTCAGCTTTGATATTATCTTTGATATTATTCTAAGTACTCACTGAATCCAAAGAGTTTAAATTGGTATGTAAAGGCTCAACAATAATATTTTAACTCTATTGGAGTAAGCTAAAAGATATTCTTGTATCACACAGTTCCTCATAGTACTTGCAAATTTCTTAAATGTTATTGTGATTATAAAGAAATATGGCTTATTACTTCTCTATTGTTCATACATGTGCAACCATTTGGATTTAACCTTTTCATTTTTGTGCTGGACAGCACCATGCCCTTCTGGCTGGGTTATCAGTCCAGATAAGAGCAAGTGTTTTCGATATATAGGAGGCAACCAGTCATGGGATCAGTCGGAGATCCAATGTAAAGACCTTGGTGGGCACTTGGCTGCCCTCACATCATATGAAGAACTAAACTCGGTTCAGAAGTTATGTGGTGAAACTTCCAATGGCTGCTGGACTGGAGGAAGAGGCATTAATACTACTGTTGGTTTGAATTGGAAGTGGTCTGATAATGTGACACAATGGAATGAATCAGTCTCGCTGAGAGGATCTTTACACTCCAGTTGCACTAATTTTCCTTGCCATGTCAATGCTTCGGTTGATTTATGTATATTGGTGACTAATGGATCTACATCCCTCGTGGTTGAGAGATGCAGTGCATCTCATGCTTCCATTTGCATGATCAATTTTGGTAAGGCCTCACTTACCAGACAGCTGTCATCTCAATTTTTTATTCTCTCTGTGAATTTTCCATTTTGAATTATAAATAATTTGGTTTTGTTGATATTATTTGTTTGGCTGTTTAGGATGTCAGTGTTTTGCCAGTTGTTGAAATCATTTTATAATCTCTTTCAGATTTTTTTTTTCCTTTTTGACTTTATTTTTCCTTTTCCATAGAGAACAAATGCTACTACTTGCACTGCCATAGGGAATACCTTATCATCCTTGGAGTTGTAAGTGGGTTGATCCTTATCACAACATTTGGCTGTTGTGATTTGGCTCCTTGCATACAGGCGGAGCAAGAGGCGCAGAAAGTCTCGCAAATTATCAAATCCAGCAGCTTCTGCATTAGTTCCCCCCTCCTGGAAGGTGTTCACCAGTGAGGAATTGAGGTCAATTACAAAGAATTTTAGTGAAGGAAATCGCCTTGTGGGAGATGCGAAAACAGGGAGCACATATAGTGGCATTCTACCTGATGGATCAAGGGTGGCAGTTAAGAGGTTAAAAAGGTCTAGCTTTAAAAGGAAGAAGGAGTTCTATTCTGAGATCGGAAGGGTTGCAAGGCTACATCATCCAAATTTGGTGGCTGTCAAGGGATGCTGTTACGATCACGGAGACCGCTACATTGTTTATGAGTTTGTAGGTAAATGGCCCCTTAGATCGATGGCTACACCACATCCCAAGGGGAGGACGAAGTTTGGATTGGGCAATGAGAATGAAAATTGCCACAACTCTTGCTCAAGGAATTGCGTAAGTATTAATCCTTCCGCCTCCTACACTGTTAGTTCTAAATGTTTATTGTTACAATGTATACTTTCAAAATTCACACATCACTTTTGGTTACAATCATCCTGTACCAGAATCACAAGAACTAGATGCTACATATTTTTTCCATTGATGTGTGTAGCATGTCTCCTTTAGCCTGTTGTGTTAATAGTTTCATATATGTTGCATCGAACTGATGTAGCTTAACTTTTACTAAAGGTAAGAGCATATTTCATTATTTTTGAAAAGGCGGTCATGACTGATTAAAAGATCTATAGTTCATGGTTTATTTGATGCAGTCTTTTGTACTGATTTATTCTTTTGCTTGATAGCTCACTTTGTCAAATCTTGAAGCAGGTTTTTGCATGACAAGGTTAAGCCGCATGTTGTGCATCGGGATATCCGTGCTAGTAATGTTTTGCTTGATGAAGAATTTGGAGCACATTTGATGGGGGTTGGTTTGTCAAAGTTTGTGCCATGGGAAGTGATGCAGGAGAGGACAGTAATGGCTGGTGGCACATATGGGTACCTTGCTCCAGAATTCGTTTACAGAAATGAGCTTACAACAAAAAGTGATGTATACAGCTTCGGAGTTCTACTTCTGGAAATTGTAAGCGGGCGCAGGCCTGCTCAGGCAGTCGATTCAGTGGGCTGGCAGAGTATATTTGAATGGGCCACACCTTTGATGCAGTCACATCGCTACCTGGAGCTCTTGGATCCTCTCATATCTTCTTCATCTTCTGACATTCCAGAAGCCATAGTCGTTCAGAAGGTGGTGGACCTCGTATATGCTTGTACGCAACATGTCCCTTCTATGCGCCCAAGAATGTCCCACATCGTTCATCAGCTGCAACAGTTGGCCCAGCCAACTGTTCTGAAGTAAGTCCTCTTATCTCAACCTCCAGAGGATTTTGCAATACTAACCATACGAAACATAAAACTGGGATTTTCGCTAGTTGAGTTTATGTTAGTTTTGCAGAATCATAAGTTTAGAAACAATAGTTTAGAGCTGACTTAGATTAACAGACTCAGCATGCCTTGATGTATTTTTATTTAATGTAGTTGTAAAACAGGTGTTTTCTATTCAAGTATTGCAGTAATTTTATAGATTATTTTCATCTTGCCATAGGACTCATTTGTAAGCCCCGAGGCCCCTACCATTTTGCAGCACTAATTGAATCTAAACTTCTTTTTTATTATCGGGAAAAAAGGGCCATCCTGGAAGTTTCAGAAATTGGTCAGGTGGATGGAAAATTTGTGATTTTAAAATCAATATTCCCTGAACGTTTGAATGAATCAGTAAACTCTATGTTGTACATGATTGTTAGAGAATGTTCCAATTTATCCAAGTATCAAGAACTCTGAAACTTCCAAACCAGCGTAAGCATATAGGTCTGCAGGGAAGAATTCTTCCATGCATCCGATGCACGTACAAGTAAAACCCTCCAATGAGGGTGTGCCATGTCATCAATCATGCATGACAAGAGCTCCCTTATTGGGCTGTTGTACGTGCAGAGTTGTTCATCTGCAGCAGTTGCTTATTCCCACTAATCACACACAGCATTCCTAACCTATTCAAAATCAAGATTCTTTCTTGATACGATCTTTCTACTTGAATGAAAAACAAGATTTTTATTGACAATAAATTTAGAACCGAAAAGGGTTATTTTTCTTGCCATAAAAGGGTTGTCCTTTTATGCAAGAAGGTAAAAAATTCTTAATTGTTTGCCTAAGTGATCACACAGATACAAGTTCAAGCAAAAATATGTGAGAAAAAGTAATTGGTTCAGCTGCTTGAATCTCATGGGATTGTACAGGAGCTTTAAGAGTCAAATGCTACTCAGCCAGAGTAACAGGGGTGGTTGATTTAAATTTGTATGTTAGAAAATAAAAAAATCACAAATCAAAACATTCATTGGCAGTCTCTCTAATGATCAAAAAAGCATGCCAAAATCGCTAATGAAATGAAATGTACAATTGAGGCATGCTGTTGTATTATTAAAAGGAACTACAATGCTGTACATGAATGTTCAAAGAACCTTGAACTTTACAAATGAGTTTCAAGAAATGCTAAAACTGCCATACCAGCAGCCCAGACATCATCATCTAATACATGCTCCGCAGGGGAGTGACTTATTCCTCCACGACAACGAACAAATAACATTCCGACCTGTTCAAAAAAAGTATGCATGATTACCATATGTTTTGGAAGCTTTTACTTTCTACAAAATGTAAATTCAGCTCTAGAGAACAAACCTTGGTTAGATGAGACATGGCCATTGCATCATGCCCTGCGCCGCTCATTAGAACAGGAACTTCATGTTGAGTCACACCAGTCATTTTCTTCAATGCAGCATGGGCTGCAGACTTCAGCTGGGAACTTAATTCGGAATCACAGATCACTGCATTTGCGTCATGCTGAAACCATCCGTAGCACATAACGTTAGTGAATATGCTTTCTGAAAGAGAGGTGCAGGTTAAGATGAAAGTGTCTCACCTTCCGTTCAATGAAGCAAGAAACAGAACGCCTTTCACATATTTGATACATTTGATTGGATAATTCATAAAGAACATCCTCACGTCCCTTGTCATCAATTGCTCGTAAATCCACAGTGAATGTAACCTGCAGTTTTTGACTTCTGTCAGTTCAAAAACTAAAAGTGGGACTTATCAGCAGAATCCGAAGCATTGAGAGAAACATTTCTTGCCTGTCCTGGGATGACATTGCTTGCACTCGGCCATGTTGATATCTCTCCAACAGTACAGACGAGAGAACTAGAGAGTGATTCCAAGGTGGAAGCATTGGAATCACCATCATAAAATAGATAATCTTTAGGATGCTTACAAAGACTTTCCAGCAGTACGATTAACTCTGCTGTAGCAACCATCGGGTCCTGACGCATTGACATTGGAACTGTTCCGGCATGCCCTTGTGAACCTCTTACAGTAACCTGAAAAAATTCATCCACATAGAAAAGCTCATTCAGAGAAAACAAGATTTTCGGCAAAAACATTGTACAAATAAAACAAGGTTTATCTGAATTTTTCCTTGCATCCTCATAAATGGTTAGCCTGAATTTACAAGGGTCATTTTTTAGTATCTTTTGTGAAAAGCTCAGAGATGAGTGGTAAAAGAACCTCGTATACCTTTAATCGTGTCTGTCCAGCTATGCCTTTAACTACTCCAAGAGGGAAACCGACCCATTCTAGTACAGGTCCTTGTTCGATATGAACCTGCAGCATTCAGTCAAGAAATGCCTGTGAGTTGTTTTCCGAAAACTGCAACTGCAAAATTACAACAAATGTGCACTGATAATCAGCGAAGGTTTGTTCTCAAGAAAATATTGTTCCGGCTCATATACCTCAACATAACCCCAAACAGATGATGCATCATATTTGAGGTGTGACAAACTTTCCTCTGCAAGGTCTATCGAGTGCTCCCTCAAAGCATCTTGAACTGTTACACCACTGAACAAGGATTACGCATAAATATACTGATAACAACAGTGTTTTTAATCAATAAAGTTGGGAGTTGCTCGCAGAAACCTCTTATCAGATGTCCGCAATGTTGTAACTGGTAAAATGCCAGCTATAGCTGCACTGCCTAAGAAAGTAGATTGAAACCGGACGCCTTCCTCATCACTAAAAGCAATCACCTGCAGAGTTCAGCCAGAAAAAATAAACATGAAATCAACAATTACAAGAGTTGCACAGGAAGTGCAGCCACAACTCAAACAAATTTGACATTCTCAGATTACAGTTCCAAAAAAAGTTTCTACTCCTACATTCTGTTAAAAAGAATTTGTGGACAGGAGTTTTCGTATCAAACAAAAAGTTCAAGTCAAATAGGACACAGGAAGATTATCGGAAGGAAAGTGAAACCAGTTTTTGAAGTTATGTTTCATATACAGTTTACTATTTAATCACTTCATTCTGCCACAATTGATTCATATAGTCTTACCGAATAGCAAGAATGCTAAATTTTCACCACGAAAATGCAAAGAAGAATACATTTTTTTCTCTTATTTCTAAAAGCTGGCTTATAGTTCATTAAAAATCTTATTCCACTGAATCTGCATCAAGATCATTGTTCTGCATTAGCATTACTTCTATTGTTACTTCTTTTATTATTTCGGCAAAAGGCTTCTATGATCTATTTTGTGCAAATCTTAACAAACATACAAGAAAATAGTACAAGATACTTCACCGACCTCGACAGGACGCTTTAGATTTCCCAACATCCTGGTGCTCTTCAAAACCTTTAATGCAGATATCGCCGAGATTATGCCTAATGACCCATCAAACATTCCAGCATCAACAACAGTATCCTATTTTAAAAAACAAAACTGAAACTATCAGCATCAATGTACAACGCAATTCTTGTCAATGTCTTCTCCTTTATAAACCTAAAAAATAAGCAAGCATCACCAAATGAGAACCAATCAACAGAGCCTCAGAAGTCGTATTCCTCCCCTCAATCCGACCATGAATGTTGCCCATATGGTCCACCCACCTGAAAATCAAACAAAACAACATCATTCAATAGCCCCAAAACACAATATCCGATCAAAGAAAGGTCAAAAGCTAACGTTCTCAAACCAGCATCCTCCATCCATTCACGAATAAGCTTCCCCGCCCTCACTGCAGCAGGGCTCATGAATGTCCTCTCAAGATATCCATCAGCATCGCTCACCTATTAATCAATTAAATAACAATTTCTTAATTAACATTCAAAAACAACCCATTTCTCCACCATAAGATGTATCACATAACGAACTCAAATTCCTCGTACAATTAGAGGTTCAAATCTCACCAATATTTTAATCTAAACAAATAAATCATCAAATTAATTAATTCCAACAACCAAAAGCATGTCAAAAACATTACCAATTAGTCAAGATAATCAAATCAAAATTATTTTAATATATGTTCTACAAGGTAAATCGCACAAAATAAATAACAGTAATGAAGTGATAATTATAAAAACTGTATACTATACAAATGCAACACCTTTCCAAGTTCATTGAGCCTAGCCACAGCCTCATCTCTTAATATTTCTGGAAACAAATCATCCCTTTTATCATCTGCAAATTTCATTGACACCAACATCAAAAAACCAACAAGATGAAATATTCATTAAGCTCAAAAGGGTATTCATATAAACATGTAAACAAAACATTAATATCATCAAAAAAAAAAAAAAAAGGTTACCAGAATACATGTAGGAGGAAGCCAAGAGGGGGAGCAAAGAGAGAACAACATAGCAAAGCCAAATCGGATAGAAATGATGATGATCGTCGTGGTGGTGGTGGTGGAAGGAGAGGCTATGGGGTTTAAAGTGACAAACAGTGCCCATGGCTGCTACAAAAAGCTTGCAAAAACAATCACGCAAGCTAAAGAGTAGCCACGGAAACTGGTGGCTGATGAATGAAAACATGTTCATGGTTAATATATAAGATGAGTTTACTTATGTTTGCAAGTGGGGTCCTGGCAGCCGGGAGAGACAAACCATGGCATGTTATCCTCACGTGATCTCGTTCTCCAATGACAATAACCTTTGATTATTTATGGTGTTAAATTATACGTATATATGGTAAGTGATTCTCAATAAGTATGTGTTAAATGTTTTAAACTCGTTGATAATAGTATTGGTTAATTAGATAAAAGAGAAAATAAAATTATGTATAAAAGAGAAAATAAAATTATATATCATA